>JAWZYV010019336.1:0-25206 GCA_038373885.1 Cheiracanthium punctorium
TTTTTTTTTCAATTATGTTTTTCTGTGAGTCCAAGGGCTTTTATTTATCTATTTATGCATATAAATGCTAATAATTTCTTGCACTTTAACGAAGAGGTATATTTTTAAATTCACAAATTTCAGTAATTTAATAAGCTATAAATTAAAGTTTGGGATCCCCCTATTTCTCGTTAAAAAAAAACCCTTTCAAAAAAAGAAAAAAATGTTCAAAAATTAGTTTTTAGGAGTCTGGGCCCTTTTTTTAATGCATATTTAGAAAGCTAATAATTTCTTGGGCATTTTTTGCTGTTAAAAAATAATATTTTAAAGTACAATATTTTTATCTGCTCCAGTTTTAAATCCACATTTTGCTCCTTATTTGTTATTTGCTGGCAGTAGTTTCATGAGAGTAGTTCTATTCATCAATTTCTAACTTTATTAATCTTCATCTGCTTATAATTTTGTTACCGTTCAGTTATATTAGGATTCATTTTGTCAATCCGAAGACTTCGTGTTTGAGAGGCTCAAGTCAAGTTTGGCTTTTTAAAAGCATGTTAGACAACTGCCATCTTAAAAACGCCTGACCCAGGTTAATCTATGTCATTAAATAGAAGAGGCCGCTTTATTGAAATCTTTTACTAAAAATATATTTCGTATGATATAAACAAAAAGCTATTACATAGTTACAAACATGTTTCTCTTTTTTTCATTTTTTCATAATGAGAATAAGGAATTTAAAATGGTGGCTGTCCTTGTCCAACAACCTTCGGTTACTTCTTATGGTGGGAAGAGGATGCGAAGAACGGCGTTCCTTACCTGCCATGAGTATCCTCCCTTCTTTGCCTCCTTCAGATTCTTGACCACCTTCCCTTCATAGGGCCCGAACACCATTCCGATGGAAAGATCCCTCTCCGCCCAGACGCCGAGGCCGGCACCCCTGATGCCGGACCGACAGACGGACAGGATGGACGGACACGTGTCCCAGGCATACCTCGGGCCATGTTGAGCCTGGTGGAAGAATCGGAAAAGAAGAACTCAATGAACTCTGGCATCATACTCATCTCTTGTTTAGCAGTGCATTAACACATATCACAAGGTATGAGTAGTGTAAGTGGAGTAGCTAGAAGTTAAAATCATGAGTGAGCAGTCCATTCACATGTCTGTACGTACAATGAGTATCACCATTCTGTGATGGATTTTCAGAGGTTGTGCGCACTTCAATAACTTATGAATGAAACAAAATGTTTCACACATTTCGTTTCCATACGGCAATATTTCTCAACTTGTGGCAAGTGAAACTGCGTCGAAGCGTACACTGCCGCCACCCTCACACGCGCGCACACACACACAAAAAACGGCGGAAACAGATATTACAATGAAATTACAATCACGTGTACTCATTCTATATCAAAGCAAAGTTAGTGAATGTGTCAGGTAAGCGAAGATAACTTTATTAAATTTCATTAGATGTGTATAACTATCAACGTAACTATTTTCTCTTAAAAACATATTGGTAGGGAAGGGAGTACGCTTAAAAACAAAAGAAAGAAGCGCAGTTTTAAGGAATGATTACAAGATCGTTCATAAAAAATATGAAATACTATAATAGTTGACAGCGCCGATGCACATGATAAACACTTGCTTAGTGGATAAAACAAATTTATTTTTTCTCTAAACAACATAAATAATGAAAGTTTTTTTAGTATTCCGTGGGCAGTTGAAGCATTTCGGACAAGCTTGTCAGGCACAAAACATTTAATATCTGGTTAATATACTACAGTCTTTTAAGCGAATCTAGAAACACTGGTTTAAATAATAACAAAGAACGTGGAACTGGATAAACAGATCATCTTTTTTCTATCGGCACTGAAGGCGGGGCTCGGCTAACCAGCAGTTATCGCCCTCCTCAGACCTCCGTCTTTCTACCACGGATTCGGATTTTGTCGTCCTTCGTTTTTTTTCAGGAATTAGGTGGAGCCATAGGCTTAACTTACTAAGGGCAGAAGGGGGCAATGACCCCCCTTCAAGAAAATTCAGATATAACCTATTTTAAAAGGTATTTTCTACAGTAGGAAAAATGTTGACCAGACCCCCCCCCCCCAAATGTTACATGCCAGTTTACGCGAATGGGTGGAGCGCCTTGTTGGAATAAAGTCTTATCTGAGTGGAAGTTGCTGTCTTCTCTCTGGTGTTGCTAGGCACTTGCATCCTCAACGATAATATGCAATAAATGTATTAAACTTAAAAAAGTTTTTACTATAAACGTGATTTGTGATGTTTCTTTTTCAAATCTCACAAGTTATTTTACTGTTCAAAGAAAATTGTCAGTGGAGTAGTGGTTTCATCGAAGTGTTACAAATCGTGAAAATTACACGAATGGCCCTTCGGGAGATAGCAGCACATTTCATATGCTCACTTAAAAAGCTGCGAATGTTGAAATAAACAACCACACTTTGGATTTGATTGGTCAAAGATAGGCTGTGAATGTGAGTGGCCGATAATATTTCAGTTCACTAAAATGAGCTTCAGCTAATCTTCAGTCAGTTAATAAATACTGACCTTCTGTTTTCAGTATTTATTTTCAGTTAAAACTGCCGATACTGCACTGGTTCCCTTCTTGGGTAACACTAGAGAGGACAAAGAGCAGACTGAAAAATGGGGTATGGTGAAAGATGCTCGGAAACTTTTTTAGGTAACGTAAGATTATTTTGTCGAGATCAGATAAAATTATACATTTAAAAAGTGTGCCACTCACTTTC
Source organism: Cheiracanthium punctorium (assembly GCA_038373885.1). Lineage (NCBI taxonomy): Eukaryota > Metazoa > Arthropoda > Arachnida > Araneae > Cheiracanthiidae > Cheiracanthium > Cheiracanthium punctorium. The sequence continues at coordinate 2,739 of JAWZYV010019336.1, forward strand.
CTGTCCATGACGTGTATTAGTGGTCCGTGAACGGGGCATTCTACGTCAAACTCACGTTGACACTCTTCGCAAACTGTCGTCCATGCATAAAGGAAAGAAAGAAAAACCAATCAAATGCAAAAGAAATAAAACAAAACAAAATATAAGTACATGTTAAAAGTCACAGCATGTATAGGTGCAGTCTGTTCAAAAATGGGTTCGATATATATCAGCAATTGAACTTAAAAACACTTTTTCCTCATCGTAACATGAAAAGAAATTTCGTGAGAACTTTGAAGTTTGCAATTTTTGTTATTTCTCTTGAGAATGACACGTTCGTTTTATGTATGATTCTCTCAAAATCACTGAATTGCTGTCTTGAGTCTGCTTGAACCATACACAAAAACGTGATTTCTTTTTTTGCATTCATTTCAAGTTCTCTAATAGGCTAATATTATAGTTATATGCAGTTTAGCCCTTCGGCGGCAATGGCACCTATTTCCATGGATAGCGCAATCGTCTATCCATGGACACGAGAAAAACAACAACAACAAAACCTATGTAGTTCAAGTTCTCAGTTATTTATCATTACATTGTTTTGTGAAAGCCTAATTTATAGTGCTATGGTATAAGCATAACACAGTCTTCAGTGCACAAGTAAATCAGTGCACTATGTAATAGTGTTAAGTGCACCATGTAATACATCTAGATATGAAAAATTTGTTGTAAAATAAAAATTTTACTACCAAACTTGTTTATAGGACACAGTTCCAGTTTCTTTTCTGAAGGTTTAAAAAAAATTCATACTTATCAAAACCACATGATTGTGTTTATTATATATCTAAAACACTTTTTGAATCATCTTTTTAATATAAGGATTAGGTAATCTTTGCTTAACCTTTCCATACCCGACATAAATTACATTTCACATTAAAGATAAATTACATCTCACATATAAGATTAATCTCATAATTGTGTTTAAAAAAATTATATTTAAAAACGATAAGTAGAAAGCTTATTTTCAAATAATTTTTCGATTAAATGCGTAATTCCCAATTTTTATTTTGCACATTCAAACGAGTTAAAATAATTTATTATAAATTAAAGCAGGCGCGTAGCCAGGAAAAATTTTCGGGGGGGGGGGGATATGAACTTATATGTGTATAAATAGACAGAATTTCATCACTAATCCAAAAATTTCGGGGGGGATATATCCCGATATCCCTCCCCCCCCCTAGCTACGCCCCTGAATTAAAGCATCCAAGAATGTGTAAGTCAGCTCAGGAAAGTAAAAATTCTTAAAGGATCGTGCAAACATTGGAAACAGAAATGTCCACATTAGTGGATCTCTAGAGCGAAGAGGCTGAAAGAGAAAAACTTTAGAGCTCAGTGGCATGAAATCAGATGAGTTTTCGTTAGTTTTTAATTTTAAATTTGAATAATAACGTTGCTTAATTTTGTTGCTTATAATTTCCACTGTAGAATCAAAGTTAATATTTAATATATTTGCCATCAACCTCTGCGTTTAAAAAAGACAGAAGTGTTAGCTTAAAAAAAAAAAAAATAAATAAAAAATAAACAGATATATAGCATACCTCGTAAAAAAATTCCAAAATACACACTTTTAGCCTAAAATTGGAGAAATACTTATATATTTGATCCCTCAGAATGTTCTTAATTTTGCATCAATCCCCTCTCTCCTTCAGTACAAGGGTGAATTAAAGAGGGGGGAGGAGGGATCCTATTTTACTTCCATAAAATGGATGTATATGTGAGTCTTCTAACTAACCCCCCCCCCCCCCGACAAACTTGCATTAATACGCCACTGCTTCAGTATTTGCACATTACCAGTTTAATATTAAAAAATTATTTCAATTTCTTTACTTTCCTTTCTTTCAATTCTTTAATCCAATTTGCTTTGCCAGCTTACTTTTTGCTTATAACATCCAGAAAACATCTAATTTCTCAAATTGATACAATCCGCGTTCAGATAGATATTTTGCTAAATCGATCTATTAAAAGTTTCGACACTTTCAGTGTGGCTAGGAATTCAAATCATACGAATTGCGTCATAGCTTTATGCTTTACAAATGTACATGCAAGTTTCTTTAATGTTTTTGAATTTATTCAAATATATTCTTTGCTAATATAAGAAGAAATAAAGAAAGTGAAAAAAAAATTCGAACTTGCTCGCTCATGTATACTTCTGAGTACGTATATTAAGTATGTATCTGAACAGAGCGAATTTGTAGAAGAATATTTAAAAATCTCTCAAAAAATAAAGTTTTAGTGCTTCTCATATAGAATAAAGCTGAAAAAAGTATGACGATAATGCAGAGAGAGTGGAACATGCAAGAAATTAAATGCGTTTTCAACTCACACAGGTAGTCGTCATCGCTGGATATGTCTTCTTCCTTGTAGCACACTTTCGGGACACTGCGTCTCGGATATCGGCTACGGGGCTTGGGATCTGAAAGAAGGGGGAAAAGATCCACAATCAGTTTTAAAAGCGGTGTAGAGAGGGACATGGACATAAACAAATGCCGCCTCCTCTGTTGAAACTACCCTTTATTTGACTATAGGCAGTAAATGACTCTTTCCCATTCTTAACACCAGGGTTTATTAATATTGACGTATCTCACCCACTCTACCCAACGAAGAAACCAGTTAACAGAGTCGCAGGGCTGGAAGGCGGGCGGCTGACAGGGGTGCAACCCCCCCGAGGGAACCTTTGGTAGACTTGGTGCTATTTGTCGGCCTAGAAAATAAGTCTTGGAGGCACAAAATTCAAATTCTGATAGCGTCGCTTATCTGACACTGCAAGTTACAGTCATTTGCAAAATTTTAAGACCAGCAGCCGTTTTCCTGTATTTTAGCAGATTGCATCATTTTCACTCGTGATTGCGTCATGTCATGCGTTGATTGCATCAGAAGCTTTCTACTGCTATAAATAAACGTGCCTGTCTCGTTTGTCAGTAGTTCATTATTGGATTTTGCGTACACAGTGCAGTTGTATAATTGCTGTTAAAAACAACAATGTGTGAAAAACGGGCAAAAATAGTGGCCCTGCGTGAAGTTGGCTTTTCTGAACGTGAAATAAGTTTGAAGTCAAATGTCAGCAAAACAGGTGTGCATCAATGTATCAGTACATTCAAAATTTCAGGAAATTATACTGATCTTAAGAGAAGCTGTCGCCCAAGAAAAACTAATGCACGTGATGATCATGTGATAATAAGGATGGTCACTCTATCGCCAACAACCTCCTTCAATAAAATTAGAGCTGCTCTGGCTGCAAAAGAGTACCAACGTCAGTTCGAGTAGTATTTCAAGACGTTTGACTAAAAATTTTTCTTTTTATCCTATGAACCGGCAAGGAAACCTCGACTTACTCAAAGTATGAAAAAGATACGGAATTTCGCCAGACAATATCAGAATTGGACCGAACAACAGTGATGTTATTTTCCGATGAGTCCAATGTGCAGATATTTTCTGCACGTGCTAAATGTATTCGTCGCCCAATGGGAAAAAGAAATGGTGATAGATATACGATTCCGACAGTGAAACATCCTCCGAGCCAGATGGTATGGGGTGCAATGTCTGCGTATTGTACTGCTGCTCTGTATTTTCATCCACCTAAAACCACGATGAACGGCAGTCGGTACCTTAATTTTTTACATGGCAAGTTGACGTTTCACATGGATGTTCAAAGATGTTCAATTTTCATGCATGATGGGGCTTCGTGTCACACGGCAGGGATTGTTAAGGACTATCTGACGGCTACGGAAAAAACACTCAAATTACTGGTGTTAAACGATAAAGTAAATAAAAAAACTTTGTAAAAAAAACACATAAGAAATTATAGGTAAGAAGATACGTACGTTTGACCAAAAATTGTCCTTTTTTCAGTTCCCTGTGACGAAGGGCTTGGACTGACGAAGGCCAAAACAATTTTTGGTCGAAACGTACGTATCTTCTTACCTATAACTTCTTATGTGTGTTTTTTACAAAGTTTTTTATTTACTTTATCTGACGGCTACTCAAATCCAAGTGCTTGATTGCCCTGGTAACAGCCCAGATTTGAATCCGATATAGAATCTGTGGTGAATCATGAAAAATAAAGTCGCAGAGAACCTACCAGACAGTTCTACAGAAATTGTTGAAGCAATAAAGCATGTGTGGTAAATCATGTGGAGTGAGATTTCTCAAGCTTACTGCCAGTCTCTGGTTTGCAGCATGCCTAAAAGGATTGCAGAAGTGATAGAAAATAAAGGAGGTCCGACAATACTGACTATACTTCAATAACCTTGTAAGTCTATTTTCTTCATTTGTAACAGATGTTTTTTTGCGGAATTCCATTAAATCTGATTTTTCTCTGTGTGGTCTTAAACTTCTGCACACGACTGTTATAACTACAGAGGGAGTGGGGGAAGAAACACTGCTTGATCGACGTATAGAGCATATGGAGGTGACGTTTCAATGACGTCATCTGAGTGTCAGCCTACTGAATACCCTTTCAGCACAGATTCTCCTATTGTCTTCCTATCTCATTCAATCCAGAAAAAGGGAGATTAGAAACATCAGTTTCAATGCCCTTTAAACTGATAATTATCCTTAATTACCTCAAAACAAGAAATGACGCTGAAAAGCAATGGAAGGTTCGCTTAACTAATTCAATTCATTAACATTATTCAAGAACTTGAATTCAATACTTTTTTGAATAAGATAGATAGGCTTTTCCCCAATGCAATACATTACGAGAACTCAAAGCTGTCACCCAGGCCTCTAGCCTTGCTTAAGAATCGGCCACCCGTCTTCAAAAGGTTAAAAAGCCAGAAATTTCTGTCTTTCGAGAACGAGCCTCTACTCACCCGGTTCCTCGTCCTCGTCCTCACTGCTGGCGGAGGGCGTTTCGACTCCGTCCCACTTTCCAAGGATCTTGCCCAGGTGGTCTTGCAGCTTCGTGGCCATGTCCGTTATGAAGGACAGCGACCTCTTGCCCTCCTCGCTCAACTGGACCTCCTTTCCTACCGAGGCGTCATCCAACTGAAAAGAGAAACGCAGTTGTTATATGACAAGTGCGGAGGATTCTCCGGATTTCAAAACACTAAATGATTTTTTTAAAAAAATTACCCCTTAAACCACACCCCTTTCCAGCAGATATGTTCCATCAGAGTTACGAAGTTTCGAGTTCAAATAATTTTAGCCGATTTCATCATCTCAACATCATCATTGATTCAAGTTGTTATAGTTGTGGACAGAGCTGTCAGGGCCGCTCCTAGGGTGGATTGCGCCTTTGTGCAACTACTTTTTTGGCGCCCCCCCCGTCTCCTAAAATTAAGATTTGTTTTAAATTTTCATATAAATGTATAGCTAAAATTTCCGTATATATGCCTATAACGTAAGTAACATTTGCTTATACTATCAATAAATAGAAAACAAAAACAAATATTCGTAGCATTACATGTAACATGTTACCTATCACATTAAAATTATCAAGTACTTAAAAAAGAAGCACATTAAAATTAAATAAATTTTTCACTAATATCATAAAAAAACTGGTGTTAAAACTAAATTTTTGCTTTTCGTGCTTTCATTGCAACAAAATTCTTAATTAAGTTTTTTATATCTAATTTATTCAAAATTTCGTTTTCAATCGAAGTCTTTGATAAGTCTGTAAGTCGTTCTTCAGACATAGTTGAGCGTAAATAGTTTTTTATTATTTTTAATTTCGAAAAAATTCTTTCCCCTGAGGCTATAGATTCTGGTAACGTCAAATAAATTCTCAGTACCACAGTGACATTTGGAAAGGTTTCTGTTAAAACAGGCTTATATAAATAATCAAGTACATAAGTTGGAGTCATATTGTCTTTAATATCGTTGAAGCAATTTCAGTTCTTCAAACAAGGTTTTCACATCAATATCGCTTTCAGAATTTTTTTCGTCACAGATGCAAACTCTGACAAATATTTAATAAATCTTCAAATTCATTAAGCTTATTTATATTGTGAATGAGTTTAAAATCGTCATTGTATACTTTGATCAATAGGAACCTTTCTGTAATTGATGCAATTGCGGTATCTAAAATTGTAAAAAAGAAATTCACTTTAAAATTTTCTTTTCCATCGTTAATAGTTTCATCTGGTGCTTCATATTCAAACATTCTTTTCCTATTTCTTCTTCGAATTTCGGGAAAAGAGCTTTCAACATTTAGGTCAGTTGCTATTTTCATTGAAGACGATATGAAATTTTCAAACATTTCATCACTCCGTTGTTCTTTGAAATACTGTAAAATAGAATCACGACTTTGTATGACGGTTTGAATGCAATATGTGGGATCTTGCATCATCTTGCTTATTACATTAATATGGCTTAAAATTTCGTACCATATGTTAATTGAACAAATAAATTTAAATGAAAATAATTTCGTTATTAAATTATCTGCTTGTACCCTACTTTCGATGTCTTTGGAGTTATCTTCCGCTATCTCTAAAAGAGCTTGTTAAATTTCTTTGAGGTTATTCTTAAGAGGTTTAATTGCCTCTATTCTACTTTCCCATCTAGTTGTGAACAGTGGCTTTAAATTTAAATTTCTAACATATTTTGATTATAGCCCATCGTTTAACAAAGCTTGAAAAATAATTACTATACAGTTCTTATATTACGCTAAAAAAGTTTACTGTTTCAAATGTCACTTTGTCTGCATCATTAACAACCAGGTTTAATGTATGGGCAGCGCATGGAATAAAAAAAGCCCGTGGATTTCTTTCTTTCTTTTTGTTGCAGTCCTTTATGCTTTCCTTTCATATTTGCACCGTTGTCATAGGCTTGGCCCCTTAAATCTAAAATATTGATGTTCAGTGAATTAAGGTATGTCTGTATGAAATCACATAAACCTTGACCAGTACTATTAGTAAAACTATAGTTATGTGATCCAGTAATGAAAGCAGCTTTGCAATAATTTGAGGTAGGTAGACTGGGAAGTTCCATGAAAAAACTTTGTCTGTAAATTTTTGAATGTGCCTTGTATACATGAACTTATATCTCTAACAGGTTTGCGCCTTCTAGGCCTGTCCTTTGTAAAGTGTTCTTTCCAGTTTACACATTTTACTTCGCTCCCCCCCCTCGCCCATTAGAAAAAAAAATGGTGCAGTACTTCATTTCATTAAAATAAAATAATTCATGCTCAGAGCCCATGATCTTCGGCAGAATAATTTCCAAGGAGGATGGTATTCAAATCCAGGTATGGCAAAAGGGGCACACGCCCCGGACGCCGGGAGCACGAAAATTGTAAGAAGAGGGTGTAAAATTGAGGTTTGTTCCGTTTGACACAATCTCCAGTTGCGACACTGGTCGAGAATATATAGAAAACAGTCTTTTTCAGGGATAAAAACTAGGAGAGTAGATAGGTGGTTTTGCACCTCTGGCAGAACACTCCAAATTGCGCCCCCTTCCACTACTTATTGAACAACTTCAATAATAAATTTTAATTCCCTCATAATTATTGTACTTAAGCAAATCCTACCTATTCTTCTTACAGATGTGCTATTTTGAAAACAAGTAAATAAAACATAAAACAGTGAAACTCTGCCTACAATTTTTGTGATTGGCAATTAAACCTCTGGATGTGTGGCTCCGGATTGTGTGGCAATTAAACCTCTTAAGAATAACCTCAAAGAAATTTAACAAGCTCTTTTAGAGATAGCGGAAGATAACTCCAAAGACATCGAAAGTAGGGTACAAGCAAATAATTTAATAACGAAATTATTTTCATTTAAATTTATTTGTTCAATTAACATATGGTACGAAATTTTAAGCCATATTAATGTAATAAGCAAGATGATGCAAGATCCCACATATTGCATTCAAACCGTCATACAAAGTCGTGATTCTATTTTACAGTATTTCAAAGAACAACGGAGTGATGAAATGTTTGAAAATTTCATATCGTCTTCAATGAAAATAGCAACTGACCTAAATGTTGAAAGCTCTTTTCCCGAAATTCGAAGAAGAAATAGGAAAAGAATGTTTGAATATGAAGCACCAGATGAAACTATTAACGATGGAAAAGAAAATTTTAAAGTGAATTTCTTTTTTACAATTTTAGATACCGCAATTGCATCAATTACAGAAAGGTTCCTATTGATCAAAGTATACAATGACGATTTTAAACTCATTCACAATATAAATAAGCTTAATGAATTTGAAGATTTATTAAATATTTGTCAGAGTTTGCATCTGTGACGAAAAAAATTCTGAAAGCGATATTGATGTGAAAACCTTGTTTGAAGAACTGAAATTGCTTCAACGATATTAAAGACAATATGACTCCAACTTATGTACTTGATTATTTATATAAGCCTGTTTTAACAGAAACCTTTCCAAATGTCACTGTGGTACTGAGAATTTATTTGACGTTACCAGAATCTATAGCCTCAGGGGAAAGAATTTTTTCGAAATTAAAAATAATAAAAAACTATTTACGCTCAACTATGTCTGAAGAACGACTTACAGACTTATCAAAGACTTCGATTGAAAACGAAATTTTGAATAAATTAGATATAAAAAACTTAATTAAGAATTTTGTTGCAATGAAAGCACGAAAAGCAAAAATTTAGTTTTAACACCAGTTTTTTATGATATTAGTGAAAAATTTATTTAATTTTAATGTGCTTCTTTTTTAAGTACTTGATAATTTTAATGTGATAGGTAACATGTTACATGTAATGCTACGAATATTTGTTTTTGTTTTCTATTTATTGATAGTATAAGCAAATGTTACTTACGTTATAGGCATATATACGGAAATTTTAGCTATACATTTATATGAAAATTTAAAACAAATCTTAATTTTAGGAGACGGGGGGGGGCGCCAAAAAAGTAGTTGCACAAAGGCGCAATCCACCCTAGGAGCGGCCCTGTGTATTATTATATATTTTGTAAACCTTTTTTAATAATATTAAATTTAAAAAATGAGATGGTAGGATACAGGTCCGACTGAATTTTATTTGAGATTGCACTAGCTGCCAAATCTAAACTAAGCACCTCCATCTCGGTAACTAGCGTGGCTTAGCATTCTATAAAATTTCATTGCGTACTCACATTTCTCAATCTCCCTCTATACTGAACACCCCCGTAATCTGAACACTTTTCCCTGGTCCCTTTAGTGTTCAGAATAGAGAGAGTCCACTGTATTCCGTTTTTGAAACCTATTTATTAGTTTGTCAGAAGTCATAAATGACCAATGCCCTCAATTGCGAACACAACACAGTGAAAATTGTATACAATCCCACCCCCCACTCCCCATTTTAAAGAGACTTACTTTAATTAACGGATCAGAAAACAAAATATACAAAAAATTAATTTAAAATATTCCTGCATCTGAATTAGATCTGTAAAAGGTTAACGCTAGTAACTTATACAGTTTAAATTTTTTGAGTCAAAGGTGTAATTTGATTGCTTTAAAAACTGTTTAAAACTTGCATTGTACATCAAAAGAACATAATAAGTTTGGAATAGTTCATGAGGAGGTTGCAAAGCAAAAAAGAAGAAGAGAAAAAGAAAAGAAAAGAAACGCTAAAAAGCAAATAATGTATCATTTGTATATTGATCATCATTGGGCAATTGGTATCATGAATGTGCCATGCAAACAACATAAACCTATCCGATTTTGAGAAAATCTAATGCTAAAAATAATTCTTCTGCTAAAAATAATTCTTTATAGGACTTAAAGTCCCACTTTTGGTGATATGAAAACAGAATCACTAAAATCGCACCTTAACAATATTAGCTTCATATACAAAATTTCTTGTCTGTCTTGCCTCCGTTTGGCGCCCCTAGCACCGAGACGCCCTTGTGCGACGCACAACCTGCACAACCGTAAGGGGCGGCCCTGAGAGCTGTAAACAGTTTTATGTTATGCATAATTTTACTTTCATTTCCCATTTGTATTTAGGATGTGATCAAGTGCACAGGGGAGTTTTTAGCATTGGTAGCTCGACCGGGGACAAGATATCCCCTCATTTCCTAAAGCAAATAGATCTTGCCCCTCCACTTTTCTAAGTACAAAAATAACAATCTATTGAGAAATGATGGGAGGAAACATAATACACAAATAGAGAAGAAAAGGAATTCGTGCTCATATTAGAGTTCGCCTCTAAAGATCATTTAATAAATAACTAGAGAAGATCTTTGAATCAATAATAACATCTAGATCCAACAATAAAGCTCAATAGCTTTACCCCTCTTGCACACCCACACACTCGCATATCTTTTGACTCCCCCACATTTTTGGTGCACCAGTCGCCTTTGTCTTTAAGTAAGTATTCGTTTGTTCAGTTTAGAGTAATTTACATAGACGCCTTTGCGTTATAAAATGACGTTACGGTTGCGTAGTTTTATATACAGTTGACTGCAACAGAAAAACTTTAAGCGGGTGGTCGCCTTCTCATCTAAAGTTTTAAGCACGCTTGAATCTTCTGACCACAAAATAAATAAATAAATTAAATAAAATAAATAAAATTCAACCGACTGAAGTCTCGTATAAATCTTCAATAATAGTATGCTGCACTTTGAATTACTCATTTAGAAATTTTTAAAATTATATTAATCATGAAAACATAATAAAAGTTAGACTAGTATTTCTATACTGTTGTATTCGTCCTTGTATCAGAGTCATATAGTAATGCTACTTATAATAATTACTACTTATAAGCTCATTTACCTTTCTCCATTTCAACATAAATTATATTTTCATAATTCTACAAAAATATCTGTAATAAACATCATATTTTATTTTACTGAAATATATTTGTTAAAAAATATGTCTTACCAATTTTCGACACAACTCCAGTCCGCGGAGACGCTTTTTCTTTGTCGATGGGATTACACCTGCAAGAGACACAAATGCAGCATTTTCTAAGTATCAAGATCAAATTAAAATACTTAAATGTAAATACAATCAAACTGCATAGATAATGCATTCATAGATATTCCCTTTCATCCAGTGCCCATTTATTCACCCTTTATAAGTTTTGTTTACTATTAAGTGTTTTTTTTTTTACACGAAATGGTTTTAGCTTAGATCTCATTCTGTAATATGCATCACGGGGTGCGAAACTGCTAGCTAGATTTTTCAGAGTTATCATCATAAATATCATTATCATGCTCATGATTTTCAGCACAATAGAGCTGAAATCAGTTTTTCGTTTTTCCTTTACAAACAAGGAGGTGATTACAGACGAATATCCCAGCTTTGGAAGGCCCAGTGGTCAAGGCGTTGGACTCGTAACCAGACGGGTGCAGGTTCTATTTTGGCGTGCCACTAAGGTGTGTCCGAGGTTCCGCAAATCCTCTCAGCAGTCGTTAGCACTTTTCGAAGGGTCCCAATGTTCAGAAGTTCTCTACCTTCTGATGAGGATCCAAATTGTTTCTGAAAACTCCAGGAAGGGCGTATGTAGCTCTAAAAGACACATTCAATGACGTGACCAGTCCTCTTCTGGCAAGCAAGCAAACAAACCGAGGGGGGCCAAATCGTGGCGCATGTGCAAAACTTTATGCATTGGATGAATTCAAGTGGCGCAGTGCATCCTTGTGCCTACTTATTGTTTTGAGATAGTTCATAGACTTTTGAAATAATTTGGAGCCCTGAAACATTTCATCTCTTATAATGTATGATGTTGCGTTAAAGGGAAGCATTCGTACACTCCAAAATATGCTGGTCATCAAAAATCGAACCATCTCTGATCCCCTACCGTATATCCGAAAAAAAGAGAAATTCTAGAATTCTCTTCTTTCGAATAACAATTTCAATCTCCTGCTCACACGTTATTGCTTTTCCTCCTCCAAACTAAAGCCTAACCGTATTCATATTTTCCGACTGTACCCATGAAGTAAGGAAGTGAAAAGGTGCTTGAGTTGTATGGCGCATCTGAACAGGAGCCCTACCACGATAGTCTCGGGAAATAATCGGTAGCGGATAGTTCCCGCTATCGGATAATGAAATCATCGGATAAATAGCCGCGACCCCCAGTTTTGCCCTACCACCATAGTCACGTCTAAAGGAAGCGAGAATTTTTTCGACTGTTCCGGGAGTATCGTAATCGACAGAAATCAACCAATCAAAGTAGAGCATTCTTTCCGATATCCGATCCACGTGAGCGCGTGGATCGGCGCGTGAAATGCATGTTAAAAAAATACACCAAAACAATTATACTTTGAAACCAATTTCTGAACAATATACAGCCCAAAGATGGAATATTAATTACATACAATTTGTCAGACAAAATTTTAGGATGTTACACCTTGAAACACAGATGCTGTTATTTGTAACTATTTAAAGAAGAAAGATTATATAAAAGAAGGTTTGCTAGCTCAGTGATAGTATAAAAATTATTCATCCTTAAGTATCTTCTATGGAGACATTCATTTGTTAAAGGTGATATAACATTTTTTTCTTTTTCATGGCATATAAAATGAACTGTGTAATAATAATAAGTGTTGCTTTGAATTAGTAATTTAAGCATATTTTCCTTAACAGTGCATGTTTAATAAATGGAAACTAAGTGAATAACCATAAATTTAAAAAGTGATAATAAAAAATTTAACTTCATCATTTCAAAATTTTATTTCTGTGTTGAGGGCTGTCTTTCTTGTTGTTTTAGCCTCGAGAAAAGGCTTAAGTTCTTCAATCAGCCGAAGTGCGGATTGTTTGTTTAAGCGGAAATTTCTAATGAAATCTTCCTCGCTTAAATCAAATGATTTACATCTAGGAATCGAAATTCGATTCCTAGGAACCCTTCTTGCATCGTCTTGTTGTGCAAGCGCTAAAACCAATAATCGTGACATTTTTTTAAAAGTTAAAACGATCAAACAAAACAAAAATACCACGAGCTGCAATCCGAGATGAAGATAGTCGATAGCGGGAAACGGTTCTCACACTTGTTGATGGTGTCGTAAAACAACAGCGGATTTCTCGACAGTATTTACGGTATCGTAAACATTACGACATTATCGTGGTGGCACTTTTAAGTGCTCTGTCGAAATGTGACGTCATATGTGCGAGAAGGTTGATTTATCCGCTACCGATTATTTCCCGAGACTATCGTGGTAGGGCTCCTGGTCTGTAAAAGAAAAATGGCGCTCATGAAACGTAAAAGATTGGCAACCTTTGTTCTAAACCAGTGGTTCCGAACTCAAATTAACCCGTGGACCCTTTTTCCACTTTCAGTTTACCCACGGACTACTTAAAACAATTCTTTCCGGGGTGGGATGGGGGTGGAGATAAAATCTAAAGGAAAAAGAATAAAGAAATGCAAAACGTATGCACAAAATGTAATGATAAAATAAAAAAATATATAAAAAAATTTAATAAAGTAGATATGTGTGCATATTTTTTAGGAATAATTAATTAGGAAATGAATTTAGGAGTGTTACGCTTTTTACTTCTGCCTTTTCGACGTTAATGTGACGATAGCACGTGCTTCTTTGACTAGCTGTGGGACTCCGATTTTTCATTATTTTGCGAGGATTATGAAACTTTTTTTCTAAACAATTCAAAATACGTTCCATTCTCGTTTTCAGTAATAAGTTATGAATATTCATTATTTTTTTTTTTTTTTTTTTTCCATGCATAACAAATTTTGAATATGCTCTTCATTAGAAATTCGGAATAAGCCACACATATACAAATCCTTTCCAATTATTTTCTTTGGAGGTATATAAAACGTGAGTTTTTAACAATAAAAACGCTTTTCTCCTGCCTGTACCAACTATCACTGTGGAAACTGAAAACGCGGTTAACTGCAACCATCGAAACCGTAACACCAGGAATGCTGTAAAAAGTGTTGGACGAATTCTGCAAGAATGGATATCCTTCGTGTTTCCTGTAATGGTCATACTGAACATTTACAACTTAATGCTGTTAGTAAACATGGGCGCCGGCAGCATAGGGCAAGGGGGAGGGGCAATGGCCACCCTGGATTTTTGTATGCAATTGTTTGTTGTGTTTTCCCTTGCTTTTGTGCTCTTTCCAACATGGTAACCATACGTTGTAGTAGTCTTTGCCCCCCCCCCCTTGGGAATTATTCTGCCGGCGCCCATGTTAGTAACTGTACAAAAAGTTATTTTTAGCACTAGGGTGCTATTTAGCTCAGTGAGAGAATTTTGTCTACCCATTTTTGTCTACGCGATCTTGTTGACAAGTTTTGAAGATAAAACTGTCACGGTGAAGATTGATTCAAATGTGTTTGCCAGATAACATGGAGAGGAGGAGAGGGTGTTAATATGTTGAAAGTCCCAATAGGTTTGCAATTTTTGATAATGGAACGCTAAATTGAGTGCCAAAACGCGACAATTTATCATAAATATATTTCGAGTATAGTTAGGAAACGCCTGGCGAATGTTGTAAAATAGTTTTATTAGGCGATTTTAATATAGGTTTTAATTCCGAAGAAGTGTTTTATAGAACACAAAAAACAAATATGGTACACTTATAGATTATGATACACTTTCCAAATGGTATTTATAAAGGTGATAGGTGAAGTATAGTTTGACTATGCTAGGCGAAAATTGTTAAACAGTTTTGGAAGGCGATTTTGATATAGATTTCTATTCCGAAGAAGTGTTTTATGGAACAAGGAAGACAAACACGGTACATTCATGGATTATGATGCCCATTCCAAACAGTATTTAAAATACCTACGCGATATAGTTGGAATATGCCTATAGTTCAAATATGCCTGGCGAAGACTGTAAAACAGTTTCAGTAGGCGATTTTAAGATAGATTTCGATTTCAAAGATGTGTTTTTATGGTACAAGAAAGAGTTGATTCCTATTTTAACGCCATCACTCTCGCCAACCTAAAAAATCCTTTGGCGAGCTTTGCAGTTATGGGTCTCTAGGAGTTATTCAAAAGTTCCAACGCTCCTAAAAGAACTGGATGGAAATTAAAGTGAACAAATTAGCGATAAACGCTCCAGTTTATGAATTTGAAGACACTTAATTATTAAAACTACATTAATTGGCAACCCAAAATAAATAAAAATGTAAAGGAATGCTGTACTTACAGGTTGTTCCAAATCGCCGTTTTTATTCTAAATTACGATTGCCCCATAAATGCGAAAAATTGTCATGGTAACTGTAATGTTAAATTATCGCCACCTTGGCGAGAGTCAGAGAGTTAAAGTAGGAATCCACCCAAGAAAGACAAATACGGCACACTCATGGATTATGATGCACATTCGAAACAATATTTAAGACGGTGAAGTATAGTTGGGATATACTTGACGAAGAGTAGTTTTTTTAGCAGGCAATTTGAAGATAGATTTCGATTTCAAAAATTGGTTTTATGAAACAAGGAAGAAAAATACGGCACACTCATGAATAATGATACACTTTCCAACTTAATGGAATAAGGAAGAAAAATAGGGTCGACGCATAAATTATGAGACGCTTTTAATATATAGCTCTATAGTGCGTATTTAAAATCTGAAAGTGTTTCTGATTGTCTTCCTTTTTTACTATTTTTTTTTTCTCATTACGACATTCGCGTAATATTATAGCGTAATTAATATAGAAGATGCGCTTAAAATTCGCGCATCTTCTATAGTTCTGTAAATATATAGCCCTTCAAAGTTAATATATTAATGATCACCCTTTATAGGGTATAATTACAAAAATCAACTTCATGTTGGCATTTAATACATTTTAGTAGTAGGAATTCGATTTCTGAAAAAGGCTCACAGAAATGTAGAATACGTGTATATAGTTTTTAAGAAAATCCGAATAAGACTTTTTGAAAACGCTTGAAGAAAAACTATTAAATATTCTTTTAAAACATTAGTAACGGCGTGTAACAACATGACTCACTCTGGAAAACTGAAGTGGAATATTATACTGATAATTAAAATTTAATCCTGTTATCTTTTAGAGGAAAGTAAGTGTTTACCTGCCGTTTCCCCATTTGTTCCATTCTCGCCCAAGACCTTCGATTCTTCTGGAACACTAGCCCCCGGATTCGTCATTATTTTCACCATTTCTGAAAGCAATTTATGATTAAAAGAAATTAATTAATCATAGCAACAGCTTAGGAACATACACATACAAATTAGTTGTCTGAATCCTCAGTCATTACGATATTGCACTTCGCCCACTATTCGGTATTCAGCCTATTCGGCTGTTTTGCCGAATATTCAGTTGGCCGAATATTCGGTTGGCCGAATATTGCTACCTATTCAGCTGAATAATTTCAGAACAAATGGAAAAAAAAATAGTTTAAACATGTATTTTAAATGCATTTACAAATAATATTGCTTAGTTATACTTCAATATGTTCATTTCATATTATAAAATATCTTAAGTCATTGAATTTTAGGCTGAATGAAGCATATAATCTAATGTATTTAATAATATTACAAAAATGCAGACTTTTCTGATGTGATTATGCATAATTACCAGATTAATCCCATTTACTATTGCATATTTATCAAATTATGAGTATCTTAAAATATAATTATGCTGCTATTAGTGTTTAACTTTGTAAGAGATATTTTTTCATGACGAAGATTTTTTAGTTTTACAGATAATATACTGATGTGTGTTTTTATGTACCTACAAATAATATAAAATGAATTTTAATTAGTCTTTATTTAGTATTTGATTACAATTTTTTTTTGAAAAGCGACATTTTATATACAATTAAAACGAAATTTTTAAAAATTTAATATTTGGACGCCGAATATTCGGTATTTGGCCTGAGTTATTGGCCAAATATTCGGTATTCACTATTCGTTACATCTCCACTGCGCACCCGCTCTCAGCACTGGTAAAAGCGGATATATCCTAAAATGTCCCCCGTGTTTTTTAAAGTTTATAAGTTAGTCCAGCTCCACAGAAGACCAAAAGTCTCTCAATAAGAAATTAAAGGTGCTTACCTTCACTTTCATTATCTGTTTGAATGTCGTTCAGTACTTTTGGACCGTCTGAATGTCTTGCTGAGTCTGCGCTTTTGTCACTCCTCTCACCTGAATGTATAATGAACAGTATTTAAGAAGTACAGTTCAAGTCTTCCATAAATTGCTAAAAGATTGAAATGGACTGCATGTGGCAGTAAGAGATTATTATAATTACAGGGTTCACCACGGGAACGGCATGAGATATAAAAACAAACCTCCACCATTCTTTTAGTCCTTTTGCCTGAAAATTACAGTCATTTTGTAGCAATAAATTAACAAAATTTGTTCACCGAATTCCTAGAGGAACATTCACCTAATGTTTGTGGAACTCCTCGAACGTATATAATATGTGAGAATTCATTTTCAATCATGGTTCTTGTCTTGCACGAGTGCGGCCGACCATGGCCGAGTGGATAAGACACTGAGCATGGTAGATGGCCGAAGAGTGAAGGTCATGGCTGCGGGCCTAACGCGCAGCTGTGGATTAAACGATCTAGAGTTCAGGGGTGTTTTCTCGAGATGTAACGTGAAGACTCATTATAACCCTTTACAGGGTTGTTAAAAACCAACGTTTTTTCAGAAAATCCCCAACCCACTGGGCTTTATCTGGGTTTTTTTTTGTGGGGGGGGGGGGGTTATCAGGGTTTTTCCAGAGAAAGTGATTGGGTTTCAGAATATTAGAAAAAAAATTTGCAAATTACTAAATACAACTTAAAGCAACTAATTGATTACAAAAATCAATGGTTAAATTACTAGTAATAACTAATTACAATTATTAATCATGCATGAAAAAACGTATAAATCAATAACAATAACAACCCCAATCATGGTTTGCTCTTAAATAAATTGACTATTAGTAATAATTTTAACAGTGATATACTAGTGCTTAGTCAGAACTTTTAAACTAATGTTTTTTATGTTTAAAATCCTTATTCATTTTAATTCAAATAAGCATAAAAATTTTCTCTAGAAAGTTTTTGTGCCTATTTGAAGCCTTTCTGATTTATTTATTTATTTATTTTTAGGTAGTAGTAGTGTGTGGGGGGGAGGTGTTTATAAACTTTGCAGGTGGTATACTGATATTAAGAGACGTATTATCTACATAATTAAACTTGAAATTTTGAAAAAAAAACTAGTTGGGTGTTTTCTTGGGTTTTTTCGGGTTGGGCAAAATCATAACAACCCTGACCCTTAAAAAAAAAAAAACCTCCGCCCAAGCCCAAGGTATCTCCTTTTCCTTAAGGTTCGAAAGATACACTTCCAAAGCCTTAGTGTTAGCTTTGCCTTGATCACAAAATCTTTCAGGAGTACATTTTGACGCCAGGGGGAAAAATTGCCTCAAGTAATCAACAGGTTTTGTGTAAATTTTAATAATATGTAGATGGAGTTTTAGAAATACTTTCTCACTGAAAGTATATCCGGTCGTATATTGCTAATCTGGGTGAAATAAAAAGTAATCTACTGATAAACAGGCAACTCGGAGAAGATTTTAACTACTTTAAGCGTAAGACTTCTTATTTTAGATTAATATGAAGCCAAGAATTGTACAGTTGCGGGGAAAAAATGCCCTCTTGTACTTTATTTGGCCGTCATTAGCCATACAGCAAAGTTGCATATACCAATCGTTTATGATGCACGTACACTTGAACCTTTTAACGCGCAGTGATCCCGCTCTGGGAACACCAAACTTTGACGTTTTGACTGTTGCCAGTCACAAAGAATAGATTTGATTTCTATAAAAATAGTTGCGGGTGACATAGCTCCAGAGAATCCTGACGAGAATCCTTTACCTTTTTAGCACGTCCTTTCCCGTAAAAAAATGGTCACGATTATTTTTAACAGCACTGGCATCTGCTGAAAAATGGAAGAATACGAGAACAGCTGGATAGATTGCCCAATGCCGAAAAAAGGGCAGCCGTTGCCATCGCTCGACTTAACTACCAGCAAGATGGCGGACGATCGAAACGTTCATCGCGGGCCACAGATCTAGAGACCCTTTTTTTTGACGACAGCTGGCTGTGCGCGCACAGCAACGCTGCCCTTTTTTCGGCATTGGGAAAGGGTTGCGCCTCAAAGGGTTAGTGTGCTAAACATAAAAATTGCATAAGGGGCCATCTCCATACTAAAATTCGCACCAAATTTTTTTCCCATTAGCAACCCATAGATTTCACTTCATATTTCAAAAATTTAGCTCATTTTAACCCCGTATGCCAATTTTCTGTACATTTGTGCTGAAAATGAGTGATTTATCAGCTTCCAAAATCTCCCTCCCTCTATGTTAAAATATTTTTTCATACTTTAATAAATATCTCATAATACTGATAATAAAAAGCTGATTTTTATTCGTACTATTAGAACTAACCGGCCCAAACATAATTCACTATTATTATAATTTTTAATAAAATATTATTATGAATTATGGAATATTAAATCAATATTCCAAAAATTATGAATAGCGACCTAGCCAAATTTCAATGGAAATAGATGCAGAAAGCAATATTACATGGCAGTGCGAAATTTCAAAATTTACGTTCAGTAGTTTAATTTATATTAAATAAAGTGTGTTATTTTCATGAGTCGAGGGACCATATATACATTTATTAAGTGACTTTTTTTTTTCAAATTTGCGTAAAATAAACGTAATTTAGATTTCTTTTGCACAAAAATAGTAAAAGTTAGCGGTATTAAAGAATAGCAAATTTCGAAGCAAACAAATTGGAGGTTTATACAGTTTGATGGTGATTCTATAAAGCGTCTATCGTTGCATCCGCTACTATTTCCTACCAAATAAAATATTTTCCATGTATAGAATTAGATTCAGTAGATCTATCTCTTCCAATGCAACGTTCTGTTTTTAAAAAACTAACAGCCTCAATGTTGCAGGCATAAATTTGACCTTTTTAAATATCTGAAGTATGAGGTCTTTAGACTTTCCCATATTTTATCAAACATTCAAAATCACATTTTTCTGTCTAAATTTTCATCTGGCTATAAATTAAAATACCGCCAAAAGTCTTATAAAAAAATATTGCACACTGCAGTTTATTTGGACCACTTACTAAATAGTATTCAAATTTTTACCCCTGATAATCTCAGTACAAAAAACTTTAACCCTCTCGTCACCCTGAATCTCATATGAGTCTCCTACTTCAAATAGCAATATTTAGAGAGAAAACAATTAAATTTAGTATTTTTTTTCTTTCAGTGATATCAATATCATTAATTCATGTAGAAAGTATATGAGGCTGTTAACTAGATGCATAAATCGTGTCTAGATTGCAGTATTAGTCCATTTAGGTCATTTTTTACAGTTTTCGCTTATTGTTTCAGGAGTAAAATTAAGAAAATATTTACGCTGCTTTTTTACCATTGTTTTCTTTTAAAGGTAAGTATAGTTTTTTTTTTTTGTTATTCCTCAACCTTTACCTAATATGTGCATCCTTTTAAATTAATTTTAGCATAACAAAATGCTTCGAAAATGCAAAAATTAATATTAGAAAAATTTAATATTAATCGACATTAGGAAAAAATATTTTTGCATGATTTCTAATAGTATTTCAGATGCATTAAATACTAGAGAGATTTATTTTCTCTGATTTTTCATAATTCGGTGACGCGAGGGTTAAGACTAGATACAGTATTTTCCCTATAAATAATATTTATTTCTCTTAACTATCGCGAGCAAAATTAATGAAAGGAGAAAAGTTCGGAACCAACAAATAGCGTTTTTCAATTTGCAGAAAATCCCTTAAAATCGCGCAAAAAAGAATTCACGCTATCTCCGGAAATTATTGAAGGGAAATGGTGAAAAATTATATTTAGGGTAATTTGAAGGTTTTCTTTCGTTTAATAAAGTCAAAATAGAGTGATGCCATTGAGAAAAAACGAAGTTAATGCAGAATTAAATATTAAGACGGTCCCTTAGCAAATTAAAGTATACGATTTTTGCATGGTGTATATACCTTTGTTGTAGGACGAACGATGGTCAAATAAAGAGCAAGTGGGCGTTTTTTTTCCGCAGCTGTATAGTATTTGCAAATCTATAGCAACAGTTTCTGTAAATGAATTCATGAAAGGAAAAAGAATATAAGCACGTACCATTATCAGAATCGGCATCTTTTGCAGGAATCTCTTTTACTCTCTTCGTTGAAAGCATGAAATCCGGAGGTTTAGTATTCAGACCTAATTAATAAAAAAATCATGCAGTATATTCACAGAAGGAGAGAGACACCCCCCCCCCCCCTCCAAAAAAAAGGCTTCTCTCTCTCTTTATTTTTTTATTTTTTTGTGGTGTAAGGCATCATGCGAGTTCGCGGAACAGAAATTAACCAGCAGAGATTATATTAATTTCCTAATTTATTTTTAAAAAATAAAGTATATATTTCAAATTTTATTAAAGAAACTTTTTTGAATTTTTCATTTTATCATTACATTTTATGTGTGTGACGTGGAACCATACGTTTTGTATTTCTTTATTCTCTTTCTTTTTAATCCCCCCCCCTCCCCGAAATTCCTGTAACCCTTTAACGCGCAATGTTCCCGCTCTGGGAACACCAAACTCTGACGTTTTGACTGTTGCCAGTCGCGAAGAATAGATTTGATTTCTATAAAAAGAGTTGCGGGTGACATAGCTCCACGAGAACCTTTTACTTTTTAGCACGTCATTTCCCGTAAAAAAATGGTCACGATTCTTTTTAACAACACTGACATCTGCTGAACAATGGAAAAATGCGAAAACAGCTGAATAGATTGCCCAATGCTGAAAAAAAGGGCAGCCGTTGCCATCGCTCGACTTAACTACCAGCAAGATAGCGGACGATGAAAACGTTCATCGCGTGCCACAGAAACAGATCTAGAGATCCTTTTTTAACGCAACTGGCTCGCACAGCCAGCTGCGTCAAAAAAGGATCGCTAGATCTGTAGAAAGCGATGAACGTTTCGATCGTCCGCCATCTTGCTGGTAGTTAAGTCGAGCGAGGTGACATAGTACTTTTTAGCACGTCATTTCCCGTAAAAAAATGGTCACGATTATTTTTAACAGCACTGACATCTGCTGAAAAATAGAAGAATGCCAGAACAGCTGGATAGCCAATGATGAAAGGGGCAGCCGTTGCCATCGCTCAACTTAACTAGCAAGATGGCGGACAATCGAAACGTTCACCACGTGCCACAACCTGTGCCGCACAGCCAGCTGCGTCAAAAAAGGGTCTCTAGATCTGTGGCACGCGATGAACGTTTCGATCGTCCGCCATCTTGCTGGTAGTTAAGTCGAGCGATGGCAACGGCTGCCCTTTTTTCAGCATTCGGAATGGGTTGCGCCTCAAAGGGTTAACCTCGAGACACCGTCGATATACAAAAGTTATTCCATTTCCTTCATTGCCAAGTCTGATTTAGTTTAGTAGAATTTCGAACAAATTTCTATTTAGATTTCTTTTAGAATAGAACTAGATGTAACTTATTTCGTAGATAAATAAATGTAAGTGCGGCCGATAAGAAATAGTCAAAATTAATTTCAGATTTTTATTTTAATACACCGAAC
>JAWZYV010019337.1:0-24748 GCA_038373885.1 Cheiracanthium punctorium
TTTAATCCTTTTATAATTACATGTTACATATTTAAAAATAAAATTATTTGTAAAATGGTCAAATAAAAATTAATATTTCTTCTGAAAATAATTAAAACAAAGTAAATAAAAAATTGTTGCTTTACTTATGTGGACATTGAAATCATTCAATTTTAATATTTTATTTAGAGATACTATTTTTTTTATATTTAGTATCTACTTATATAATACGCTAATGTATGCGGTACCAAAATTGACGATATTTTTATGCTGGGAGTGGCAAGAACTAGATGTAAACATTAGCATAATAACAATAACACACGTGCAAAAATCCAGATTAACAGTTCAATGACGTCAAGTGAAGCAAGCATATTCGTTACTGGTTACGTGCATCACGCAGTAGATAGATTAAAAAATAACAATGTATATGCAAAGAAGCAAAACCTTTCGGATTTTTTTACTTCACGTTTATTGCACATTTAAAAAAAAAAAAACCCACTTTGCAATGGGTTGAAGCATATTTTAGCCATTTCCTGTTTCCATACACAAAAAAGCAAATTGTTTCTTTTTGGTTTGTTTAATGGCAACGGTACTCTGAGTGGTCTGCCAAGGATAGGAGGTGCCTTGACAGGAGGACTTTCTAAGGGGTTTTAATGCGTATCCACGTTACATCTGGAGAAAACCTATCAAAACTGCAGACCATTAGATCGACAGCCGCATGATGGGACCCAAATCCGGGACCCTCACACTTCGGCCATCTACCATTTTCAGTGACATTACCACCGTGCCATGATGAGGACACCAAAATCTTTTGGATCTATTCACATGTTCCATGGCTCAAGAGTTCCCTGTGTTGCTTGCAACGAAGGGCTTGGACTGAAGAAGGCCAAAACAATTTTTGGCTGAAACGTACGTATCCTCTTACCTATAACATCTTATGTGTGTTTTTTACAAAGTTTTTTATTTACTTTATTGTTATCACCAGTTTTTTGAGCGTTTTTTCCACTGGTTTAAATTGTTGAAAACCTGTCAAAAACTTGACCTGGAATTGAAATTTATGTAATTTTGTTCAGTGTTTTGAGGGCTTTCATAAAGTATATACAGTCGACTCGCAATTTAACGGGTCAGGACTCCAGAGGGTAGTGAAATAAAGGGATGCAAAATCGCGAGCTGACTGTAACATAACCATATCACTTAAACAGCTTCCTTTTTCTAATTGAAAAATAATAATTTAAAATTTGAATTTTTTGAAAAAAAAGTCTTTAAATTTTTTTTTAAATTTAATTTGTATGCCAGATTTGAAGATGGAGTTTCTATGACAAAAAAAAAAAATTATCTGTGTGCATAATCTATTTTCCGGGGAAAGGGTTTGTTAGATGGTGTTGACCCCTTCATTGTCACTCGGGAGAGTTCAAAAGTTATGTGTCAGAAAAATGAGAACATTTCAATTTTATGAATGGAAATTTTTTTATATTAAAATATGGAAAACCTTAAAATGAATGCATATATTGTACATATACTTAGTTTTATACAATATTTTTTAATTAAAAAAAATAGGTACTTTTGTGACTGTTTTCTTGAAAATAATGTAACCATTAAAGCATTAATAATGGGCTATACAAGTGCTCAGTTACATTTAAAACAGTTATGCTTTCTTCCTTCTTGGCAGTCAGCGTCGGCCCGAGAGGCGTGCGGGGGGCTCCAGGTGAGGCGCAAGAGCAGGGCCTCTTTTCTATCATGTCTTATGTAAGTTACTACTAGCACTGCTAGTACATATTAGTACATTTCTTAGCTTTTTTCACGATATATCGCAACCATCTACCAAGCTCTGTCTAATGTGAAAGCAAAAAAATGGTCCAGGAGTGGGGCCTTAGTCGATCGCCTACATTCGCAACCCCCTTGGGCTGGCCCTGTGGCAGTGAAGCTCAATGAATTATTGATGACTAACAATAAAATTATAGAGGCAATCATTTAGGTAATAGAGAGAAACCTGCTTAGTTGACCATCCAGTGGTTCCATCGGGAAATACTAACATTATGATTTTTGCAGCTAGTATGAAAATCACATTTTTTAACAAAAAAGTATCCCAAGTAGCTTAATCTTTAATTTAGTAGCAGAAGTCTTTTTAGTAGCTGGTGGATCCCTGTTTAAGTGATTTTTGTTCATTACAGTACTTATATTATTAAATTTATTACAGTTTAAGCACGTGATTATAAAAGTAAAATTTCACCCACACCCCCCTTTCACCGGTTTACATCGTACCCCCTGATATATGGCACATTTTTCGTGCCTCTCGACAAGAGCGATATAAAGAGGGGATACTGTGTTTTATTTTTTACTGGATGAACTACACTATGATAGAACAATGGAATCCTATGCAAATATTTGAGTCCCATTTCATGGATTTTGCCATCCCAATTTCTGTACAACAGCATTTTTAACCAATTATAGTAGGAAAGTATTTAAATGAAAAATAATATAAATATAATTTTGTAAAAGTATTACTATAACTTAAAATTTTTTATTTGGGAATACCTTATTCCCCCGTACACGATATATATTTCGGTTACACACATAACCATCTTCAGTCGTTTCTGGAGCTCTCACTAATGGCGGCTTCTTTTTATATCTTCGTCGTTCTTCTTCTTGAAAGTTCGATGCATGACGTCGTCCCATGATTGGTCGATTGTATGAAGCGTATCGTTGATGCTGCCCTCAGTCGTCAATATTTCTAAGCTCTCACGAATGTAGGCATATATACTATTTTTAAAGTTGGCTATTTTTTTAATATTTTTAAAATCAATGGTAATGGGCTCTTTCAAAGCAAGACGGGCTAGGGCGGTACTTTGTTTCTGGAGACGAAACAAACGAACATTTTAAAGACATTAACCTCCAAACAACAACAAAGTACCGCCCTAGAAACAAAGTGACGCCCTAGCCCGTCTTGCTTTGAAAGAGCCCATTACCATTGATTTTAAAAATATTAAAAAAATAGCCAACTTTAAAAATAGTATATATGCCTACATTCGTGAGAGCTTAGAAATATTGACGACTGAGGGCAGCATCAACGATACGCTTCATACAATCGACCAATCATGGGACGACGTCATGCATCGAACTTTCAAGAAGAAGAACGACGAAGATATAAAAAGAAGCCGCCATTAGTGAGAGCTCCAGAAACGACTGAAGATGGTTATGTGTGTAACCGAAATATATATCGTGTACGGGGGAATAAGGTATTCCCAAATAAAAAATTTTAACTAATTAATCCGCCGTATTAACTAATGTTTTATGTGTCTTTATTATTACTATAACTTTCACAGTAGTAAATTATTTCAGACAAAGATTTAGGCAAAATGAAAGGCTTTTAATTTTTTTTTAAATTGTAAATTGAAATTTATGGTTTTCTAAGATGCCTGACAAGTTAGAAGTGAACCATATATTATGAATTTTAATAATTTCCTAAAATTTATATTATTTTTAAGGGATAAACTAAATTATTAAGAACAACACTTAAAATAATAATTATATTTTTGTAACAATTTTAAATAAAATTTAGTCATGTGTACTGAGAAACACTTACTTTATCTTAATTGTTTTGATTCAAATTTAAAATATCACAATAATTAATAACTCTGGGAGCCTTTTCTGATTACTTACAACTGATGTTTCAACAAATTTATTCTTAATTTCACACTTTGATTTTCTTTAGTTACATTCACTTAGCAAGCAAGTAACTTTTTTTAATAATAGCTTTTCTCTTTTTGCAAGATGGCTTTACATTACCTTCACATTTCTGATATCTCTGCAACCCCAAAGCAGAATGTTTTGCAATGTTCTGCAACGCTCTGTCAACTAGCCAAAAATGTTCTGCAGGAAATATACCTTAATATACAGAGGGCTATTATGTTAGGATATTAGTAAGCGTAACCTATATCTAAAATATTAAATGAAATTAGAGAAACTTTGTGTAATTATCAAAGTAACAAGGAAATAAAACATTAACCGAACAGATATATATATGTAGAGAAAATATTTCGAACTAAAGCTTAAAATTCCCGGTCGCCAGTCGGCGATTCAACTTAAAAAACTGGCGATTTACGACTTTCTGACTACCGGCCAGACGAATTCTATCGTTTGTTAACTCAGGTTTCGCACTAGACTGAGGGATTGCGCGATTCTTGCAATGCCACACAGAATCCCCCTCAAAACAAACAAACAACAACAACAAAAAAAAAACAAAAACAGTAGAGAACTTTTCCTGTGTGCTGGGTTGTTCAATTTTGATGAAGCAGCTAGTGGGATAAAGAATCAAATATCATTAAATTCTATTGTTATCAAAATCATTTGTGTATTATATTGCTAATTTTGATATTTATAATCTGCTGAGCTCATTCTAGGCGAGGTCAGTGGTGCGCCGCGCCCCCGATGCCCTTAAAAAAAAAAAAAATTCGTTAGCGCCCCGATGATGAAAAACTAGACACCCACTTTTGCCAGCGAAGTTCTTTTTAATCTCTAAGAAAGTTTCTTTAGCCCTTTTATTTGTTTAAGTGTTATTTGTTCGCTTACACCTAATGTGTTAATGATACTTGTCAAATGAAAAGGAGGAATTTGCACAACTGCTATGGTAATAGAACTCTCCCGCCCTCTTTCCCCCTCCCGGAAGCACTCGGGAGGCCCAGTCCGGGTAGTAGCGGACCTTGATGAGAAGGGGGATGGAAATCAACTGTGTAAAAACTAATTCATCTATTTTTTTTTATTAATGGACCGATTTGTTTGAAAATTTGGGGATCACTTTTAAATGCAAAAATTGATTCAGAGTCTAAATTTCAGAAAGACATCTTAATTTGTTCAAAAGTTAGAAATTTATTGTCAAAACATAATTTCTTTCCCCTTTCTTACTTTGTGGCTTGGAGTTACAGAATGCTTTGTGGTTTTCTTTGTGAGCTAGACAGGGAGGCAAATGTTCTTATCTCCTTTCCGGCTATTTCAATATTACCACTTAAATAGATGACCAGCTGATTGATAATATCAACGGAATATTTATTATGGCTGCATGATAATCCTGAAAAATTTTTTAGCTATTGTTGTCCATTAAAAAAAAATTAATTAAGAACTGGAATTTGTAGTGGAATAAACATTGAATAACTGGAATAGATATTTATACCATTATATGGTTATTTTGAACAGAAGAGTTATTAATATTTTTATGCATTAACTATAATATTTTAATTGTTTGAACTTTGCAAAATAGAGAATGAAAATAAAAGTAAAATAATTTTCTCAATAAAAAGACTTTTGTTCCTTAAGACTTCTGGGTATTTCATATTTAAAATCTTTTCTCTTCCTTTATAATCTTACCCCCCCCCCCTTCCTACAACCAAATGCTCAGAAGTCTGGTGCACTTAAGTACACAAGCAGTGTAACAGACCCTGTGTCTCCTTGTCATGAAGTATGCAAAAGTGCTAGTGCAAATATAATGAGACATTTCTTTGGTGAAGATGGGCCTGGAAAGTTGATATGTGTTTGCACTGCTGACATTTTATATACAGCTTTCTTTCCATCCTTTTCTGGGGAGTTAAATGAGTATGGAGAAAAAGAACTTGCAGAATTCTGTACAGTTTTTAATAAAATATATTGAATTTTTCGATTTTTCAGAAGAGATAATTAGAAAATATAATCGGGCCAATAATTTAAATTTATCATACGCTATCGATGTTAATTTTTATATAAGTAGAGCTAAATATTCTTAATTGCAACAAAAACCATAAAATATTCAAATGTTGCATTCGCAAAATGTCGCAATTCTCAAGATTTTCAGAACGATGTTTCGAAATCGCGTAAATTTTCGGACCCGTTTATAGTAGTTTTGCATTTCTAAATGCATCCATGATTACTTAAAGCATAGTATTATCTATAATAATTATGAATAAACTGTAATAGGAAGACCAGTTTAACAAAACAATCGTTCACAGCATAAACTTGCAAGAGCGCGAAACATCTGGAGCATCGTTACTAACTGCTTTTGCTACGGCGGTAAAATCTGAAATTATGAATATTTATTAAATAATTTGTAACCGTGTAGTTACTAAACATAACTTCTGACATTGCAGTATCAAGATCGACAGGCGGAATTGCTTAATCTCCCTTTCCCTTTCTAAGTATGAGTGCGTATTTGTTTGAAAATCCTGATGGCGTTTTCTTGTTGTGTCAGCAGAAAACAAACATCGGAGAGGCACCTTTAAGGTCAGCTCATAGCTCACGAAAGATGAAATAAAAAAGCTATTTAATAAACATCCTATTCAGAAGAGGGTAAATTATTTGCAAAAATGCATTTTAACGGGTTGCATGTATGAAGGTCTAATTTTACTACTTGTAATTTTGAAGTGGCCAGTTTAATCGATTGTATTTTTGTAAAGGAGCCGTTTTAATCCAATTTTTTTAAAGGGGTTGCACATAACAATTCTCAGTTTTATATGCTTCTATAATTTTTAAAAATTATAGGAGTGTTACACTCAAAGCAAGAGACTTTGTCTCGAGCAGACATATTTACCGGGGGGAAAAACGTAGCTAGAAAATGAATGTGAATGTTTAGTTAAAATTTAGACACGGAAATACCTTAGTAATTAGTTAAAAAAATTTAAAAGCCTAAAATCTCCATAAAGTGATTAAATGTAAGTGAATGTAATTAAGTGAGTAAATGTTTTTAGCTAATTAATGAATGTGAATGATATTGCAAGTGATAAGTGCTGTCCGTTCTCCACATGTGGGGTCCAAAAAGGTGGCGCTCTCCCAGAAGGAGATGATCAGGCGCCTTTTGGGTGATAATTCACTTTTGACTAATTGCTGCCGTGTCATCTCCCCCACAAAGGAATATATTCTTTCTATGCCTGGATGCAGGAGATGAAATGGTATCCCTCCAGATTGCTGTCTGGCTTTTGAGTTTGACTTTCTGTTTAAAGTGATTGATCTCTCCCTTTTCAGTCCTCATCCGTAATTGTTCTGCAGCGGAGCTCTTTGTTCTGCGACGCACGTCGCCGATTTCGGCATGTTCTGCGTTGGGGCTCTGCAATTTATTTATTTCAAACAAAATGTTAAAAATAAATAAAATAATAAACAAATATACTAATTATAATGAATACCTGGAATATTTTTGGCTAAAGTATTCATAAAGGAACTAGCTACTGATGTAGATTTCCGGTTGCCAGGAGACTTTCTAGGACCTAAAATTTAAAATATTGATGTACAAAACATCTTACAGACTAAAATACTCAGAGTTGTTATGATTTTGTCCAACCCAAAAAAACTTAACTTGCTTTTTTCAAATTTCAACTTTAATTACATAGCTAATACATTTCTTAATATCAGTACACCACTTGTAAAGTTTATAATACATCTCTTAATATTAGTTATCAGTACACTACTTGCAAAGTTCATAAAAAGCCCCCCCCCCCCAAAATATAAAAAAAAAAAACGGAAAAACTTTCTATAGAAAATTGTTATGCCTGTCATTTGAATTAAAATGAATAAAGATTTAAAAAAAAAAAAAAAAAAAAAAACATTAGCTTTAATTTCATTGTTAAAATTATTACTAATAGTCAGTTTATCTAAGAGTGAACAATGATTGGTTATTATTGTAATTGATTTATACATTTTTCGTGTATAATTGATAACGTAATTAATTATTAATTTAACCCATAGGTTCCCAACCTTTTTTGAACTGATGCCCCCTTTTCTAGTGAATATTTCAATACCGCCCCCCTCCCACTCCAGAGAAACAAGAGCGTACATAATGCATGGTGAAAACAAGCTAATAGAAAGAATATTGTTGGAATTGAAATGCTACTGAGTTTCCCCTTCATTTAAAAAAAAAGGAATAAAAGTTTTAGCTTACCTGTTATAAGGACAGACAGGGGTTTTTATGATACGAAGTAATCCTAACTAATATTAGAAATGCGAAAGTGAGTGAGTTTGTTTGTTTGTTTATGACGCTTTCATGCCTAAACTGCTGAATCGATTAGGATGCATTTCGGTTTAGATATAGATGGGAACCTGGAGTTGGTTATAGGCTACTTAGAATTTTAGATTTTTAATTAAATTTTTAATTATTAATTAAAAACCGTTTTTACGTTGCCATGCTTGGCGAGTTTCGTCCGTATCATATGATTCATGTTTTGAGCTAACAAGAATGCTATTACTTCAATAAAGAAGCATGTGCATCTGAAAAACATTAAATAATAAGGAAATTATGCCAGTTTTATGCCAAATATACCTATCTCTAATAATAAAAATGAATGTTCTCCAGACAAATTTACAGAAAGCAGAGCTTTGAAAATTTGAGCATGCCTGGACCCATGACTTCGGTAAAGTGTACCTGAGGCTCGGAAATTTTAATTACTTTTCTAACTATTAATTAAAAACCGTTTTATCGCCCACACAAAATGATTTATGCTTTTGAAATAAAGCAGAAATTCTATTTGCAAAATCACATGCATTTGAAAAACATAAATAAGTATGGAAATTATGTTGATTTTACGCCAAATTAAAAAGCATAAATAAAGAAAAGTGTACTTACGTATTATCCCGGCGGTCCGCCAAGACGAGCGATTTTTTGCCGAGATAAATGCCGTGCACATGAAATTATTAATGGTTTTGAATACGATTGGCAACAGTTTGGCAACTCATTTGACGAAAAAACAGTTTGGCAGGAATGACCGCCGGGATAATAGGTAAGTACCAAGAAAAGTCCAGATGTGTTTCTTAAAGTTCATAAATTTCCAAATCCTACAAATATTATAAATGTGTACATTTATGTGTTTGGATGTTTTTGACTGAATCACACAAAAATGGTTGGAAAAATTTGTAATGAAGATAGCTTATGCCCTGGATTAACATACAGGCAACCTTTCAAGCATATAGCATAAATAATTCTTTTACAAAGACACTCAAAATAATGGTAATGCATTGCGCTCTATGGAAATTTTGTAGCAACTAAACCGATTTTAAAACTTTCTTCACTGATTGAAAGTCCTAGGCCTATATGGTCCTAAGCCTATAGGGTCCTAGGCGTATATGGAGAATTCCTCTGTGTGGAATTTTCTAAGGGATCCTAGCCCTTACTTTCGCGAGGTTTTTGAAAAAAACACCGAAAACTGTGAAAGGCTAGGTCGACAGGCGCGACCGGTGTTTGAACCTGACACCTCCCGCCTTCCAGGTTTGAGAGCAGACCCTCTCAGACACTGGGGGGACCCTGAGTGTTATAGGCTACCTTTTATGCATATATCACAAATAGTTCTTTTACAGGGATACTCATAAGAATTACATTACGCTCTATGTGTATCTCTGTAAGTACTGAACCGATTCCAAAACTTTTTTCACTGACAGTAAGCTACACTATTCTTGAGTATTATAGGCTAAAATTCATGCATGCAGTGCAAATAGTTCCTTTACAGGAATACTCAAAATAATTCCAATATATTACGCTCTCTGGATATCTCTGTAACTATAGAACCGGTTCTAAAACTTTTTTGCTAATAGAAAGCTGTACTATTCCTGATTAACAAAGGCTAAAATTCATGCATATAGCAAAAATATTTCTTTTACAAGAACACTCAAAACAGTTTGCAAATACTGTCGTAACTGTCTCTATTCGCCAAATGCCCGAAAAAAATCTAAATTTAGTAATTCTGCATACTCTCTTATTTAAAATGACGTATACTACCATGCATTATACTTCATTTAAAATAAGTAAAAAGCAAATAATATTTAAATGCAGTTTCTTTAGTCGCAAACATATTTGTTATTCACACATGCTTCGTTTCTCTCGGGACCTAATTCTAAAGACGACGCGGACGAAGTCGCGGGTAGCCGCTAGTAGATAATAAACTATTTCTTTCTAAATAAATAAATTGACATTTTCAGAGAACAATCAAAACGCATACTTAATTATGTTAAAAAGAATTTTATTAAAATATTATCAGCGTAATTTTAAAGTACTTTTTAGACTCTATTTGGTTAATCTTCCCACGTCCCTCCGTGCCATATTAACGCCTCCTAATTTTCTCTGGGTCTTTTACCGCCCCCCCCCCTGAAAGCCTCAAACACCCACAAGGGGACGTTATCGCCCACGTTGGGAACCTATGATTTAACCAATTTTCATCTATAATTGATATTTGTAATCAATTAGTCTCTTTGGAATGTATTTAGTAATTAGCAATTTTTTTTTCAAATATTCTGAATCCTCATCCCTTCCCTCAAAAGGAAACTGATGAAGGGGAAAAGAAAAGAAAAAAAAAAAAAGTGTTTTTAACAGCCCTGAAAATACTGCTACAAAATTTCAAAAGTGCATGTACAAATAAAAGTTAAGGTCTTTCAAAAAGGGTACTTTTCCATTATGCGAACGCCAGCCAAATTTGGCGATTTTTTTTGTCGCCAAGAGGCTACAATGTTCATTGGTGATTTTTTTTTTGGCCAAGTAACTACGATGATTTTTTTTTTTTTTTCCGCCAAGTAACTGCGATGTTTTAACTATATGTCTGTTCGCTATATAGGTCGAGACCGTTTGTCGGATCTGGACCAAATTGGGCACACTGATTAAATAGGACAAGAGAAAGCTAATGTTGAAAAATGAAATTAATTGGATTTATAGTTCTTTAGTTACTTTATGTTTTATCCAACTTCCCACCTTTTTTTACGGATTTGAACAGCTGGTTTAGTGAAGAAAGGAGAGGGAAAAAGCGCATGATGTAACAGGAAATGGTAATTCAGTCTGCAGGGGGGGGGGGGGGGGAGGAGGAATTTTCTTCTGACATCAGGCATGGTGAAAGATGGGATTAGAAGGGATGGAGGATTTATTTGAAAACATGAAGAATTTATATTCCTGGATTTTTGATTCGTCCATTCCACCTTATTAAAAACCAGGTTTGTTTACAAACCTGGGGGGACTTTTAATAAAATAATTACAAAAACCTGGATTTTTAATTTATCTATAATTATTTTAAGTTTTTATCTACTGGACATATGCCCGAGGATTTGCATCCAGTGTTTCTTACTGCATTTGAAATAAAAAATAATTAGTTTAGTTTATAAGGTACATAGGTATTAGTGATAAAAGACTATATCAGAACACAACAGGTAAAAGGAGAGAAGCCTAGCCACGTCCAATCCTTGGTAACCTCTGTAGGCTATCAGGTGCCGAGCAGACTTCGTGCCGATTACGCAGATGTGTAATCGATTACGATTATGATTAATTTTCAATTTCAGATCAAGATTACGATTACCTGGAAAATATTTTGTCAGGATTACGATTATATTACGATTACAATAAAAATCCAATTTTCCAATTACGATTAGACTACGATTATGTAATCTATGAAAACTTTCGATTACGATTATATCTGAGTCCGATTACGATTAAATTACGATTACAAAACTTTCTTTTTTACACTTCTGGTGCTGACATAATGTGTAAAGTTTACAAAACAGAACAGAATTATGGGTCCGGCAGACCGGAGGCAAGAAATTATTATAATTGACAAGAAAATTTAAAATACGCTACGTAATATATTCAAGAGTAAAAATAGTGAAGTTTCTATAGATCGAGAAATCAACGGTATTTTCAACAAAGACGATGCATATCCCCTCCCCCCGTATTGCGCCTATGATAGTTAATATGAGTTCTGTGAGGAATCAAGCTTATAATATACGTTAAGTAGAAAAGGTATATGTAATTAGTCTCACTATATTTGAATTCCAAACTGATGATAGTTGACAACAATTCAAGTTTGAGGGCCTCGCATTTTTTTGGGTGACAATATTTTACTGTATCAAATTTACTCATAATCAAGGAATTACTTCAACTTTGCTCACTTTATGTTGTTAATTTTTGTAGATTACTGATAAATGACTATAGCCGGTAAATTTGGGGGATTTTTTTCTTCTGTTGTACAAACAAATAAATGAATTAGATTTGCAAAAACTATGTTTTTCATAAAAGTTGTAACTAAATAGTAAACATTTTACAGTGACACTTATCAACTTTAGAACCATACAATCTAACTCTTATCATTGTTATCTAAATCTTTCAAGTTTGTAACTATGATGATACTTCTCTAAAATATACGATACATACCCTTATGGGCATTTAACTGGTACTCATTTTGAATTTCAGTTGCATGTACGGAAGAGGGTGAGAAGATCATAAAAGTGAAAAATCGAGCATTTTAGTTATATTCATAGGATATAATTAATTAGATTAGAAATTAGGAAAGATATTAGTCGTCTTTGTTTTTTACTTTTTCTAAGAAATGAATTCTCATCGATACTTTTCAATCATTAAGAAGTTTATTATAAAAGAAATATCAGAAAATTATTAAACATGTTAATTTGACAGTTATTAGCTATCTACACAGTATTTTCAATAAAAGTGAATTGTAAATATGTTTATCAGAATTATGAAAAAAAAAAAATCTAAATAAATCATTGCATATATCACTTTAAATATTTTTATTTAGCTTAATGAAAACTAAATTTTCAAAATTAGCATCTTTCAGTAAGGCTCATGAAGGAGAATAAAACTTCTCCGCTACACAAATTATGTAATGTGATATGAAATCTGAAATCTCTTGATAACTAAAGTTTAGCAGGGATATATATCCCGATATCCCACTCCCTGGTTATTCTCCTGGAGTGATATATATTCCTGCAGGGATATATATTCCTGCAGTGGCGTAGGAAAGGGAGGGGGGCTTTGGGGCTCGAGCCACCCCTATACCTTTGGAAGATGATAGAAAATAATCATATATATGTGTGTCTTTTTCAGTGTCTAGAATCGATGAGCCCCCCCCCCCCCCCCGAAAAAAAAGAAACAACCGAATTGCTACGCTACTGCGCCCCTGCGATGAAGAATCGGATTGAGGGGAGACCTAGCGTTGAATTTAAGCCGATAGAAGACCAATTTTGTATATATGGCGAACGCGCACATTAAATCTGAAGGGCCAGATATCATTAATCTGGGTTTGGTCATTCTGATTTAAATACTACTTAAACTACAAGGCAGTCTATTTATGTAGAATCATAAGTAGATGGCATTTGTATAATAGCAGACAATATATTAATTGTGTCACTATTTCAATACATAAACTTCTATTGTATTTTTATGGCAAAAAAAAAAATTATAATCATCAAAATAATAAATAGGGATTATTTTCGAGGGATGGTGTGTGAATAAAAGGTCTGAAAATAAAAAATAAGAACAATAATTAATATTTATTTAAATGAATCAAATAAAATGCATAAAATACTTAAGCATTTTAAATGATGCATGAATCAAAAATTAATTTTGAAATCTCCTTTCTCCTTGAGTCAAATAGTTACAGTTACCAGAAAAATATATTTGAAACTTATTCATATTTTTAACCGAATTAAAAAATGTAATGATTTACAGTGTATACATTAAAATAATTTTTAGTTTTAAAAAATTCTACTCGCAGGTACAGGGTTACATACTACATTTTATTTTAGAATTATCTTATATAAGGGGTGTATATTTTATAACTAGTAATTAAACTGTTTAACTAAAATTTAAATACAAAAATTATGAATACATGTTTTCCAGAGTGACCAATATATTTTTTTTAGAGGAAACCAAAAGCTTTCTAGGAAATCCCCCCCCCCTTATCGCCTATCGAATTACACTGAAATTGAATTATTGAATTACACGTGTGTCTTCCCTCATTTCTGGAAAACAATGTACTTTAAACCTCATAATTCAAATGAATACCCCGTTCCACTTTCCACCCCCCTTTTCCGCGAAACAAAAGAAATTTATTTAAAGTATTTAATTAAATTATTACACAAATAACTTTTGAGGTGGCGTTTTTTTCCTACATTCAAAATTTTTCATACTCTGAATGACCCTCCTCCCCATCCCAATAAAAGCACTTGTATGTGCGCCCCTTTATAAGCCCTTTCAAAATTTAGAAAGCCTACTTTGATTAACCTAATTTATTTATTTATTATTTATTTATTTTTTGACAGAGAAAAGAAATTACTACACATTGCACTTTTATTACAAAACAAATTTGTACCAAGTAATCACACACACACACACTATAAAATTATTATGTGTATGACACTGCTACATAAATAACACTCTAAAACATAATAAACATAACACTTCGAAAGTTAAACAGTAAATTATGATAATTAAATTTTGACCAAAATTAAGATTCTAAACAAGTAAACAATGTATACCAAAAATAAATTTTATTTAATTAATGCAGCGCATTTTAGTCAGATCAATGAAACATGTATTAAACGGAATTGGAAAAGACCAGGGAATATTTTCGTGAATATTATCGTTTTCCCCTTAATATAGAAACCTTTTAAATGCAGTTTTTCAATTAATATATGTACTCATTTTATAATAATCTATACAACAAATAAATACTCAAGAAAAAATATCCAAAATTACCTCCATATGTGTATTTAAGTTGGAGTTCGTCTTTTTTGACACTGGCATCTGTACTAAGATAGTGCATTTATATTTTTTGAACTCCTTTCCTTTTTCATTTTTTTTATTTTCTTGAAATTCAAAAAAAATGAATTGAATTTTTTTCGTATAGGCATTGCTGTTTTTTTCTTCGCAGTCGCAAATTGAAATGAGATAAAGCAAAGATCTGCAATAGCAGAAAATACACCTCTTGTGTACCCCCCAGGAATTCCCACGTCCACCCCCAATTTCTGGGAGGTCTGTCCATTCTAGTCAGTCACCCACCACAGTCAGCATAAAAAAGAATGGTCATCCCGGGAAAAAAAAAGGGAGCTCTGCTTCTCTTATCTTTGTCCCGTACGAACTACGATGGCAGAATAATGCCCTCCCCCCTCCCCTCTTCCCCTGAAAGGTTAAAAAATAGGAAACTTCCTGTCTTCAGGGCATGCAGATTTTTCGATGCTTTGCTTCTCCGAGAAATTTTTTTTCCCCAGCAAGCAGAACAAAAAATAAATCTGGGCGCCCGTAATCGTTTCATAATCGTCTTGTAATCTAAGCGATTACGACTACAGGCTCTAAGATTACGACTATCTGGCAAATGAAATTTCTAGATTACGATTAGACTACGATTACACGAAAATATAAACTTTCAGATTACGATTAGCTTACGATTACATAAAAATTCAATTGTCGGATTACGATTAGACTACGATTACATGAGAAAATGTAATCGATTACAATCGATTACGATTACACGACTACGATTACACGAAGTCTGGTGCCGAGTTCGTTTCTTTTTTTTTTTTTTTTCGTTAAAGTGGGAAGTCTCGTGACCTTTTTTTTTATCATTGCAGCAGGAGGATTCACATTCCTTCCCTTTACAATCTCACACTAACTGGACTCTATTTGTTTTTAGCAGTTGCATAGGTATTAGCGATAAATGATTGTTAGAACACAGACAGGTAGAAGGGGAGAAGCCTAGCCACGTCCAATTCCTGGTAACCTCTGTAAGTTATCAAGTGCCATGTTTTTGTTTTATCAGGAATTTCCATGTCCTTTTTTTATCATCGCACAGGGAGGATTCCCATTCCTGCCTAGCCACGTCCAATTCTATGTAACCTATGTAAGTTATCAGGTGATGTATTTATTTTTTTTTCCCTGTAAGTCCCATGTCCTTTTTTTTTTATCACTCCAGTGGGAGGATTCACATTCCTTTCCTTTACAATCTATATTTAAAGTCAATGGGCATTTCTCTTCCATTGCACGGGCAATGCTGCTAGTTAACAGATAAATAAACTTGTTACATTTTAATTGAATATTGCTTTTGAATAGCTTTAAATAAACACATATCTTAATTCAAAGTCTGTTTTAATAAGCAGAATCCCTTAACAAACTTACGTAACTTCTGTATAAACAAGCAAAGAAAAACAGCATTAAACTAACATATGTTAAATGTTCATATAATAAACAAATCACAAATTTATATCCCCCCCCCCCACTCAAAAAAAAAAAAAAATGTTAGATGTATACTTCAAAACACTAAGAAATAAATGCACACCTTTTAAGCAGCTTAAGAAATGCAGCACCCCTGAATTTTTTTACTAAGCATTGATATCTCCAAAAAGAAGAAACAGAACTTACCAAGCGAAGACTGAAATTCCGCAGATGGTAATTTTACCTCAAGTTTAGTACCAGCAAGAAATATTTCAACATTTTCTAAAAACAATTTTTTCATTTCTGAAATATAATCAGTCCACTCTTTTTCTTTTTGCATGACTAATTTTTTAACACTAATGAAGATGTCGTATTTTGCTCTTGAAAATTCAGCTGCAGCATTTGGCCTAATACATTTTGATCCAAGAGAGTCTGGATCGCAAATTAAGGCAGTAATTTTTGCATCTAAAAAGTCCATACATTCTGAAATATCTTCATCAAATTTTGCTCGAAACTCTTCGGCATCTTTCTTCAAATCAACAAAGGGTCTAGCATCTTGATTATTCATGGTGATTGAATGGAGACCCTGAAAAAGGAAATTTACTGATTTTAAGAATCACGAGAAACCATTAATTTTTTTAGTGAGTATAAATAAATAACTTAGATAAAACATTTAAAGCAATAACTCTGTGACAACTATTAGAGTGCAGCTACTGTTTAACAGGGTTTCAAGCAGGATTGGCATGATTTATATCAGTTGATTTTGGTGTTTTTTAAATCATCGATTTAAATCAATATGAACCAATTAATGCATACCATTTTGAAGGAGTTTAAAGTCCCTTTGTGGGAGGGAGTAATTCAGTTACCGGGTGTCGCCTATTTATGGCGACTTTTTTTTCTCGCCAACACCCGATACTTGGCGCTTTTTTTTTGTCGCCAAATTTTTCATGTGTGAAACACCATTTTAGAATACGATAAAATAATACAACATGTTGAGCACTGTCAGGAAATACAAATTACTTTAACACATTAAAATTCCAGATATTCCACTTAAAAAAAAACAATAAAACAAAATACACCATCCATACTTAACACTAAAAATTGTCAGCAAATTCAGTAACAGGCAATTAAAAATGAGCAAACAGTAAACCACTTTTAACTAAAAAAATTTCAGAATATTAAGCAATCTAGTTCTACAGCTATGTAAACTATGCAACCAGTGGACCGTTTTTAACTAAAAAAACCTCAGTGGATTCAGCAACCTAGTTGTACAGCTATGTAAACTATGCAACCAGTGGACCGTTTTTAACTAAAAAAAACCTCAGTGGATTCAGCAACCTAGTTGTACAGCTATGTAAACTATGCAACCAGTGGACCGTTTTTAACTAAAAAAACCTCAGTAAATTCAGCAACCTAGTTGTACAGCTATGTAAACTCGGCAACCAGTGGTCCGTTTTTAACTAAAAAACCTCAGTGGATTCACCAACCTAGTTGTACAGCTATGTAAACTAGGCAACCAGTAAACCGTTTTTAACTAAAAGAACAACAGTGAATTAAGCAACCTACTCATACAGCTAATGTAAACTGGGCAAACACAGGCCCGTTTTCAACTCAAAACAACATTGGTGGATTAAATAACGTACTTATACACATTTACAAATCACATTGAAAACCTTAAGCAATTGCAAAAATTCTTTATAAAAAACACTTACCTTTATCTAAAGAAACTCCTGAAAAATATCCAAAACGCACAACAGCTAATAACGTAACACCAAAACCCTTTCTTATACTAACTAACCACAAAACCAACATATACTAAACACACCAAACATCAATAACACAAAATAAGAACTGACTCACCGATTTCAAATTTCCTCGTTTTACCGATTACAGTTAAATTGCCTTAACCAATCACAAAATCCCTTTACCAAACATCCTGGTATCGTTTAATGAACCCACCGAGTGTTTTTTCATTAAACTACAGCATCATCCAACACCTCAACTCAATCCACACAGGTTACAACGGACATCGGACTCTAAAGCTAAAGTAAACAAACTTTCGACCAACCTCCAATCTTGGCGACTCCTCGGTGCTTGGCGAGGACACCCGGTAACCGAATTATCCCCCCCCCCCCTTTGTCTTAAATCAAATTTCAGTGAGAGTTTGGATGAAAATAATCAAAGTATAGAATTCTCATTAAAGATAAGTTTAAGTCTTTCCACCATTTTAGCAGGGTTGGCATGGTTTAAACCAATTGGGTTTTTTTTTTTTTTTTTTTTTAAGAATAATTTAAAATTACAAATACTACAGATAGAATAAGTTATGATATATTTTTAAATTATCCTTATAAGTATCAACAATAAGTTTCTATAATCTAATAGATACCTTCATGTTTTATCATTTTTAAAATTATTAATTAAACTTTAATTATAGGCTGCATTTTTAATTTGTTTCTAAAATAGAGGTTTTGTGTTTTAGCAACTTATTTTTAAAACATATCATTTTGAATAACGGTACTTGTGTATTATACCGTCAACATTTTCACCAAAAATTTTTTTTACCTAGTTGGCATCGCTAAGGTTGGGGGAAGGGAGGTGTTAAAAAAAACAGGGAGGTTTCCAACCCTGCATTGTAGCCAATTTCTAAGCAAAAAGTGACCCATTTAAAAAATCTGCATTGAGTGATAAAAAACTCAGATGTACATGGCTGATTATTACCAGTGAAATTCATTTTATGTAATGGGTGGTAAAGGGAATATCTCAGAACTCAAAATTCATTTTATATCTACCAAATAACAACAGCTGTAGCTTAATCTGCTGGAATAGAAAGATGGTTTCTTTTGGCATTATTCAATCCAGCCTTTGTAACAAATTAGGAGTGGACAAAGTATCAAAACTAGTCGGAGATCAATGCAGACGAAAATTGGGTTCATTTTACAGCATCTTCACAAAATATAAGAAATTAAAACAACGCTTAATTGGCTTTTCACCCCATACTTTAATTTGTTTTGTAAAATATTTGAAGAAAATAAGTGACTTTTACAAAAATTGGTATGAAAATTCACAAAAAATGCATGTTGAAATTTGCAAAAATAAACAGTTTGCACAAAAATGGGACCCTGGAAAAAATTCCTAGATTGACACCCAAGAGCTTTTATTGAAACAATTAAATTGATAATTTCATTTGTTTAAAAAATATTGCATGTTGTATGAATTGTGATTTTTTCTTAGTTTGCGCTATCCAATTAAAAAGAATAGAATGTCTTTTGAGGTTAAACAGGGTGGCTACAGAAATTGAGAAAAAAAGTTCCCTGATTTCCCTGACTATCTTTATCAAATTTCCAGAACTAATTATATACATACCATAATCTTTCATGTAAATCACCATTGTGTATCATGCACCAACAAGTGAAAGCTTCATATAGGGAAATAAATAATAGAAAACCACAAAAATGCTTAATATTAATAAAATAGTAGTTCAGTTTCAAAAATCCAAACATAAAATTTAGTTGAACACTAAAAGACAATATGTAGCAGAAGGTTTCCTCGTTTTATAGTGTTCAGTTTTAAGCGTAAGGATGACTGATCAAAATAAACTGGCCACCTAGTCAACTTATTTAATTTCAATCAATGTATCGTTGCAAATTTAAAAAAAAATATGTAAAAAGGCTTAAAAATGAGCAGTATCTAAAAAAAAAATCGTCTTGCGGTGGAGCTTTGCAGGCATCACTCAAATGTCCCATCACTTTAAAAAAACTCAACGGCGCAGTAGAAGACTAAATCATCTTTTACCATTCATTTTACCTATGACTTTATTCATGAATCATGACATGATTTTGCATATCCGGTTTCTTGTATGATCCGCATCTTAGAACGAGTCCCAATACATGCGCTTTTTTGGATTCGTATAGTGTTAGTGCCTACATCACTTGAGTCTCGGATTCATATTTCTATGCTCTCGAATGGTCTGTATTCTGGTTTCGGATTCGTGAAATGTCTGTATCTGTGCATCAGTTGAGTATCATGTGATCCAGAACAGAGCCGCGCATCGGATTGACAATTAAAAATGACCTAGTTCACTAGGCAAAAACGAAAGTTCCCTGATTTTTAAATATTTTTGCAAAATTCCCTGATATTTCCAGATTGATAAAGAACCCTGATTTTTCCACGATTTCCCTGATCTGTCGACACCCTGTTAAAACATAGCTATTTAATTTTTGATAATCAGTGAATAGTGTAATAATCAGTAGTAGTAGTATTGCTCTGAATATACTATACTCAACCTAACCTTGGTAGCGGAGAGAATGCTAAAGATTGTATAATTCTGGCATTTTCAAATTATAGTTCTTTCCATTTGCCTTGCTTAGGACAAAACTAAGACATTTATTATCTATTAAGTACTAAAATAGTGTGTGTTATAAAATGATTGTATGTTTGTATTACTTTAAATGCAATAATTAAGAGGATAAAAGAAATTAAGTCAGAAATCAGATAACATCTTCCCAGGCGCTTGACCACCAAACTATTTTTTCTTCAAATGTGCTGACAAACTGTTGCCATGGTATTCCAAACCTTCATAATTCCATGTGCCCAGCACTTATTTTGGCCAAAAATAACTCGTCTGGCAGACCGCTGTGATAATACATAAGTACCCACATTTCTTATGGTGTGGTATCTGGATCCAGTGCTCTTAATTATTCTTTACAGCTTCTCAAAGATGGAAAACCACTTGCAAGTTCTACTAAGGTTATCGTAATGAATGTGTAAATGAAGTTCAGAGAACATAATACTGTTAAATCTGACAATGAAATTATTCAGTTTTGTTCTGATTTATCTGACTTTAGAGGATGTGTTAGTAGAAAATACACTGTTATTTTACAAAGACGTAGGGACTGATTGCACATTAATTCTTAAGTATCTATACGATATGTAATTCAGACATGTCAAGTTGTCCAAATAAAGTTATTTGTGGACCAAATGGGGAAAATCGTCGAGTTGCAGGCACTATTAGAGCTAACTTAAAGAATAAGGAGTTTTGCTTTGATGGAGAGGTTCATGTGATTAATGGCTTAAAAAATCGCTTATTAAGTTGTGCAGCCAGTGAAACTTAAATTTAATAAGAATTTATGGAATGCAATTGAAAATAGATCCCCTAAAAGAATTCCCTTCTTTATTTAAAGGTACAGGTAAAGTGAAGAAGACCTACAAAATCACACTAAATCCAAACGCTAAACCATATGCAGTTTCTGTTCTGAGAAGAGTTCCTTTGGCATTGAGAGAAAAATTGAAGCATCTGTTAGATGAAATGGTTTAAAAGGAAATTACTGAATCTGATGGTGGAACTACGGAATGGTGCGCACCAGTAGTAATAGTACCCAAGAAATCGGGTGATATAAGAATTTGTGTAGATTAATCAGTTCTCAATAGCAATGTAGAACGGGGATATTTTTCCAAGGCATTACTTTTTCTGAGGAGGAAATCCATGCATAAGTTAAAAACTGCAACGAAGGTACATAATTTTTCAAAGGTAATCATTTTCTTGTACTTTTCATTTTAGTAAATGGAAAAATGCATAGTTTAGTGTTGAGATTTAAGTTGATTTAAACCGTTATTAGCAAAATTTGAACTTCTCTTGCTAAACATTTTTTAA
The DNA here is from genome assembly GCA_038373885.1 of Cheiracanthium punctorium. Taxonomy (NCBI): domain Eukaryota; kingdom Metazoa; phylum Arthropoda; class Arachnida; order Araneae; family Cheiracanthiidae; genus Cheiracanthium; species Cheiracanthium punctorium. Next base: position 21,555 of record JAWZYV010019337.1, read on the forward strand.
AAAAATGAAGTTGAAATTTCAATATTTTGATCTGCGCACTTCAATTATGGACAATTTCTTTTAAAAATTCCAGTTGATTTTGAATTGAGTATGTGCTAAGAACACCTCTCAGCAAAAATAACACGCAATTTGTAAACAAACACGTCGCCTAGGCGACGAAAGTAAATAAACTGAAGTTGTTCCTAAAGGCAAAAGAAACCATTAGCCACTGATAGCACTAAACACATGCATTCCAGTTTTCTTGCGAAATTTCATGCAACGAGTTTGCCGTTTACGAAAGCACCCACATATGCATATAAAAATCTGATGTAAATATAAGAATGATCACGAAAAATAAAAAATTCTCACAAAGCAAAAGAAAACTTCAATCAGAAAATTGGTTATCACATACGATAGAAAACAATGAAATGCGAATTCAACACAACAAAAATGAAAAGTAATTGATGAAAAGTATTAATGAAAAGTAAAATAAGATTATTTAAATCCTATTATCGTTATGAAAGCAAATGAAACGAATTCCTCACTTACTTTTATACAATAACAAACATTGCATTTACAACGCGCCAAATTTCGAAAACTTCGCACTTCACAACCATGGAACCATGGAGTTAGAGGGTGCAACTCAGTCAAAGCACATACATACAACCAGGGTTGCCAGATCGAAATTTATGAAAATAGCCAAATGGCTTCTGAAAATTAGCCAAAAATAGCCAAACCGGCGATTGTAGCGCCATCTTTCGGATTTTTAATTAAGTTTTGCAGAATTTGAAATTGGAATAGAGTGAGTATGGACATGTTTTCTTACATAAGGGAGGGGAGAGGCGACATTCTCAAAAAACCTTTTTATATAAAATGTTGATATTCCATATATTTATAATGTTCATAAGCATTCTCGTTTATCTAATATTAGTATACTTCATGTTGGATACAATTAATCAAGACAAAGATTCATATGCGAACACAGAAAAAATACATGAAGTAGTTGTCAGACACAGTAACAACATGTAGGGGGGTGGGGCCCCAATGTAGACTTCTGCCTCAGTCTCCGGTTTGTCATAATCGGGCCCTGAATGCTTATAAACATTATAAATATATGAAACATCAATATTTATTAAAAATGAAGACTTAAAAAAATACAACTAAAAGCCTGACTTTTTTATTATATTAATAATCATAATTGGCAAATTTCTATTTATGGCTGCCCCATTCTCGCTGGGTAGCCACTTAAAAAATTTCAGTGGGACCGGCATCTGACCGAGTAACCACTTAAAATCTAGCAGCCATCCTAGTTACCACTTCTTTTTGCAGAAATCTTTAATCTCCTGTGATGAAGATTTGTGATTTTTTTTATGGACAGGGGGAATTAAGAAGAAAAAAAAAAGATTTTTGTATTTTGTAAATTCATAACTGAAAAAATTAAGCATTTACTACATTGGGAAAAAAACCTTAAACTAAATTCACATACTGTAATAATTTAGGGGCGCCTCAAAATTGAGGACCTGGGGCATATACCCCTGCGATAATTCAGGGCCTGTAAGCATTCTTATTTATCTAATATTAGCATGCTTCATATTGGATACATTTAATCAGACAAAGATTCATATGTGCACACAAAAAACATAAAAGTAGTTGTCAGACACAGTATCAACATGTAGGGGGCATCCCATTCAGACTGCCTCAAGTCCCGGTTTGTCATAATCGGGCCCTGTTCCATCCCGAAACTAGAGAGAGCAGGATGGAGCCGATGCAGATGAAAACAGAGTCCGTTTTGCAACCCCTTCACAAAATTGCAATCGATTAAAACGGCCCCTTCACAAAAATATAATCGATTAAAACGGCCCTTCATTGGTATTTTACCCTACATTTTAATGTGTTTTATAAATCATTTTACCAAAAAAACTGGCTTTCGTTAAAAATTGATATGAAAATTCACTTAAATAAGTGTTGAGATTCACAAAATTAAGTATTGAAATTCATAAAAATAAGCAATTTTCGCTAAAAGGGACCCTAGAAAAAAATCCTGAATCGATCCCTGGAGACACACGGGTAAGGGCATTTTTTTCACTTATTTTACTGTAATTGATATATAGATGAGAAAATGGCACCCCTTCCCCCGAAAAGAAATCCTGGCTACGCCGCTGGCCTCCTTTCCCCAAAATTTGACCCCTCTCTTTTTTGGTGAACTAAATTAACTTATTGTTCTTGAATACTCTTACTTAGCTTAAAATTTTCTACTCATCCCCCCACGAAATAAAATCCTGGCTACTCTACTGGCTAAATAGTGGAGCTAAGGCTGATAAAGTTAGACAATTTCTTCAAAAAACTTATCGAGTCAAATATGCTGAAAAAAAAATTAGTTAAAATTGGACCAGTTTCTGCCAATCACAATAAAAATAGCCAAAAATTAGCCAAAATCAGGTTGGCTATTTTCTTTAAAAATTTTCTAGCCAAGCGTGATTAAAAATAGCCAAATTGGCTAATATTAGCCAAATCTGACAACCGTGCATACAACTATTTGCGAATGCGAACAAGCTCACTGGTTGCCAGTTTCAAGTAGAGAATGTAAGGGTAACAAACAGGAAGTGAAGGACCATTCTAGAAAATTATAATGTAATTCTACGAAGAAAAAATAATTTTAATTTATAACAATCAATTTACATTTAAAAATTTAGTCGGATTGCCATGAATTATGTCTAGAGTCCCCCTTTTTTCCTTTTCCTCAAGTTGTTGCCACAAACGAAGAGATAAATTTTGAAATATTTACGACATGCCGAATGTCGTCTGCTATAGAGAAGAGTCATGGACGGGTAAGGTAATCGCATTCTTATTTTTATCTTTTGTAGATTACAAAGGTACATGTGCAAATTTGTTATCAAAAACTGCTTTAAAATACACCCCTTTGCTTCGCGCTTTCATTTCCGGCTACATTAGCTGAGCACCGTTTGATTTTTATAGTTATGCACAGCGTATCATCAATGGTATAAATAGTAATAATGAAAGGCAAAATTGAAGAATTTTACATGACACCCTATGCAGAAAGAACTGGAAAAAGAAGAGCTGTTATAATAGGCAGTTCTTTGTTATTTGTAGCTTTGATTGTTGGGGGATGTCTAGGTTGGGCGTATGGAAGGAAAAGCAAGCAAGAACCCGAATTAAAGGAAAAAGAGCCATATAATAAAGCATATATAGGTGAA
>JAWZYV010019338.1:0-26461 GCA_038373885.1 Cheiracanthium punctorium
CGAAGCATAAATTATGATACGCTTTTAATATATAGCACTGTAGTGCGTATTTAAAATCTGAAAGTGTTTCAGATTTTCTTCCTTTTTTTTTTTCGGTTGCCAAATAATTGTGATCTGTGCCAAATTCTTACAAACCTAAAGCGGTTTCCACTACATAGTTGTTTATCCCTTTCCATATTTTGGAAGTTTAATTTAATTTCGTATTTTTATTAATACGAAATTATTATTATTATGTATTATTATTATTACGTGTGGACTCGAATTCAACACGTTTTCAGAAATTCCCCATTATGTAATCAATAAGCATACAAATTTTTTTAGCATATCGATATTTTTGTATGTTGAATTCTGTATCTAAATACTATTTTGTATACGGATTAAAATTTCCGCCTTTTTTTTGGGGTGGGGGGTAGACAGTGTTTCAGAAGTAGTCTTTAAACGTTTCCCAGAAAAAAACAGTTGGCGGGATTTGCACCTGGCAAACAGAAAAATACTATAATTTGCCATTACATAAGTTAGTAAATTGCATCTTATACTAATAAGAAACTTAACTACAAAGGAAGCATTCGTCAGTGGAATGCGAATCAAGTTTATACATCCTAATGCTATTGATTGCGAAGTTTAAACTGGAACCGCAAGTAATGAAAGAATTTTAATTCCACTTATGAAATATTCGAGTACTATTTTACCATATCTTTTCAAAAAACTGAATTTCCAAGTATACCTGCATCAGTGGTATGCCTGAGCAAGTAGAATTGAATCATTCGACTTTTTAAGATTTTATAACTCCAGGCATAATGGGCCTTTATCCTAGGACAGGTCCAGGCTCAATTTTCGGAGGAGGCCACTAGACTTTTTAGATTAGCTTAATTTGTTCAAAATGCAAACTGAATGTGTGAAATCAAAGGTCGGTAGAGGGAGGTGACACTATGACCCACTCGCTCGAGCTGCCTTTGCATTTAGCAAAATATCATCGAGTTTTTACAAAAACACCGTCTTCCCAGAAAGTGTGGTGGTTGTAAAGTGAAATTGTACAAAAGTGGTCACTAAAGATTAATAGTCTCTTAGCCAAGGTCGTCACTTTAGTAGGTTCCACTGTATATGAAATGGTGAGACGCAGGGGCGTAGCCAGAAATTTTTCATGGGGGTGTTACGACTACTACAACTCATATATGTATACGTGTGTGTGATAGTGTAGTGAAGAATATACATTTTGTATGGCAAAAAATTCCTCATGGGGGGGGTTATGACCACCTTAGCCACCCCCCTTGGCTACGCCCCTGCTCTCATCTCATTACCAAAATAAAGATTCCAGAATGGTGTTGCGCGTGCGTGGCTTTCTTCTGAAAAGCGAACTATCGGTTGAAAAGTATCGGTGAAAATGGATGAAAGGAACAGAAACCGATACTTTCCCGATACTTTTAGAATCGAAAGAACCGATACCGATACCTAAAAAAATATAGGAGGTATCGGCGCCGATACTATCGGTCGATCCCTATTAAAGAGTATAAAAACTTGATAGTAGAACAAAAGAGTATAAACATGTTGCTTCTAAAATTTATTAGAATTATTTTAATATGTTTCATCCATTAATGTTGACATCTGTCGACCCAAAATTCTACTACTATTATTAATTAAAGATACAATTATCAGTTTTATGACTTCAAAATTATATTTTGAAACATTCTTCCTGTAAAAAAAATAGCGGTTAAAGGATGGTAGTATATTTGCTACTACGGTCCTAAGAGAATTAAGGATTTCAGAAGTTGTAATCGGAGCAATTTGAACAATTGGGAACATCCCCCAAAATATTTAGTATTAAATTTTACTGAATGGCCAAAATAGCTTGATTACTGCTGCAATTTTCTTCTCGTTTATCTCTTGGCCAAATTTTAAACATAAAAGAAATTTCCAACTTTGAACACTGTTGTACTCATGAGCTTGAATTTTTGCACAAGTATTAGGGTGTCCCAAAATTGACACAAGATTTGAATTAAATAGAAAACACAGCTATTTTTCTTTTTTCAATTGTGTTTTTCGTATTGAAACACAAAGTACATAGGATAAGGTTATGTATGAAATAACACATCGGGCAAATGACCCCCATCCATGGCTTTCCTGGCACATACGTATTCTTTTTCCAAATTTTTCCAGGACCGTTTTGAATAAATGTGGCTGAATTTCGCGAATGCAGCCTCGAGTCCTCCGTACGTCCACCTTCAATACACGGATGGACGTGGGCTTGTTGACATATAGACCTTTGACTTCAAATAACCTCACAGGAAGAAATCCATTGGTGTTAGATCTCATGATCATTCATCATCAAAATCATCATAAATCAAAGTTTCATCCTTTTTGAAATGTTGTTCAAGAATCGAAGTGCGTTGTTCTTTCGTACAACGGTGCATTTTTACTAACCCTAAACTGTCAGCTGTCAAACTGTTTTTCTTTTTCCGTTGCCAACACTAAATTCATTAATTATCTATTTACTTCAAATCTTGCGTCCATTTTGAGACACCCTGCAGCATTCAATTTATTCTAGTTTGAATTGAGATATGCTGCAGACAAATTCAGAATTAAAATATGTTTGACTTAAATATATATATGAGACGTCAGATATTTCAAGTAAAGTTTCAGAGTTAGGCAGGTAATATGGTTTATTGAACATTACATTTAAGTTACAATTTAGAATGAGAAGAGGGGAGGGGAGGCCGGTACAAGAATCAGCGTGGACTCATTAAGCAGTTCCAGTGGCAGAAGTCTGACGATTTTCGATGTGCGGGAGTATTTACGCTTACCACACCACGTGGTCTGCGAAGACATAACTCCGCCTCTCTCTTATCTCTGATCGAACCACACACATTTACCAACATGACCCGCATCCGGGGCTACAAGGGCGTGGGGACACGTGTACATCTAAAGAACTCAGAATTGACGGCCTGATGTCTGGCAAATAACAAAATAAATAAAACATAGCTCCAGAGCGCGCGTGGCAAGCATGACAGGAAAGCAAAACTTACAGTGAAAGTACCGGTTTGAACAATACCCAAACTAGTAAAACCCAAATTACCTTTTTATACATTACATATATATATATATATATATATATATATATATATATATATCACAATACATTAGAATAGTCTTCATTCTCGTGCAAAGCGCGGGTACATCAGCTAGTTCAGTCAAAATAAAATGAAGCGGAATGAGAGTGACTATACTTGCCGTGATGAGTTCGTACAGTGGAGATGCAAAGAACTCGCAGGCAGTCAGCAGAGTCCAAAAGAGAGTGAGTTTCATGGAAGACAATCGACCCTGACGTCGCTGACGTATTTGGATGTAAAAAGCGAGCATCTGAAAGAGAAATGGACGCACACTAGATCAGTCAGAAAAATGATGGTTGTTCTTAAAACACTTCAGTATAAATTACTTCGGAAGCTTTAAAGTTTTCTGAATGTGCCTTCAAAAGCTGTACTATAAGCTTTTTGCGAACTAAGGTTAAAAAGAAAAAGAACTTTTTGTTTAAATTGAAATCAGATTCTTTTTTTTAAATTTTATTACTATGGTACTTTTAAAATAAATTTTTACTTAGTAAAGAGTAGTAATAGATAACGATTATATATTTATATATATATATATATATATATATATGTGTGTGTGTGTGTGTGTGTGTATGTATATGTATATATATATATATATATATATATAATATATAACAGCTTACTTACGTAAAGTGAAAGCCCAAGATAATACATTGATAAAGTGAAAAAAATAAAAATTAAAAAGTAGATAGCAGATATATATATATATATGTATGTGTGTGTGTATAATATATCTACACTCTCCAAAAAAAGTATTCGAGCAAGACAGAAATTTCCTACGTTGGTTTCGTATATTAAAAATTATTTATCAAAGAATATGAATTAGATTACTTATAAATATGGCTTTCTATATTTCTATCAAGTTGTGCGCTTTTCAAAAACTCAATTATTATTCGCTAATCTAAAATAGGAAATTTCTCTCTTGCTCGAATACATTTTTTGGAGGGTATATGTATATATATATATATATATATGTCATGTAACCTACAGTTGGTCTCTTTTGAACTTAATTAATAGGCATCTGGTTAAGATATTCATTTTCAGCACGTGCGACCACAGCCTGTCAATCTCCTGGTGTCTAGCTAGTGAACTCCCCCTCTGTCTCGTTATAGCAAATTAGGGTTTTATTATTAATTTCTGGTCAAATGGTTGATTAGAGGGGGGTGTTATACCCTAGCGGGACGTTGTTGAACTGCTCATTGTAAAATTCCTGAACTTGGTGCAGTACTGGCTCTTCTAGCACTTACTTTCACATACTCGTGTAATCCGGACGTGTTAAATATGCTCTTTTCATATAATTGTAAATAATTTGTTTCTGTAAATAAAATACTCTTGATGGACCTTCTGTTTATTCCTGTACGTCACCCACTCCCCGCATGACACACACACACACACACATATATAATATATAGTTAACTCCGGTTATAGTGAACCTCTGGGGATCATAAAATTTCGTCCACTGTATCCGAAGCTCATTAAAACCGAAGTGTCCATATGGTGAACAGAGATACTGTATGTGAATCGAGACCAATGGTTTGCGTTTACTAATAGTCGAAGGTTCTCTATATTCGGAGTTGACTGTATATGTGTATGTACATGTGTGCTTTTTATTTTGGGTTTCAAGTATAGAAAAGTAATACACTAAGTCCTAAAATAACAACATACTTTGAAATAATAGTGCATAGAAAACTGAGAGCAAGTAAAATAAACTAGGTAAAAAAACTAAAACCATTAAAAAAAAATTTATATTTCTCTTTTATAAAATGCTGCGTCGTATATGTATATATACAGGATGCCCCATAACTATTGACGTAACATTTAAGGGGAGATAGGGCACATAATGAGGAATCAGAATGACATAGCAACGTGAGATCAAAACCCCCCGTTTTCACTTACCTGGTAATAATCACCTTGGGAAAAGTGAGGAAGTGTTCGTGTAATTCCTAAACCAAGTTTCATAGACAATGGGGTTTTCTCCAAAAAATTTCATCCATGAAATGAAATAGAATTTTTCAACTATCCATTTTAATCACGTGTTTTTAGTGAAATACCCATTAGTTTTTGAAGAACAATTCGAAAAGTTCACTATTATTTCAGCACTTGTTCCAGAGTGATTATTAGCAGCTACACGAAGACGACGTTTCCGATCCGACACTGCTATGCGATTCTTATTCTTTATTATGTGCCCTACCTCCCTTAAATTTTGTACCAATGGTTGTGGGATGAATGTATAAATAGACATAGGTATAGCAGAACATACTTTATACTCTGGTATCTATTTCAAAGCACTATGCTAACATCAGATACAGAAACTAAACTTCTATTTGTATTTTTGCATAGAATCGATGCTGCATTAGAAAAAAAATCAAGTTATGTTGATACAATTCATTCTTTATCAGTCTCTTCATTTCTGATGTAAAACAATGAAACTGTACATCTGTCTGGTGACAAGAATTCTAGAGCAGCGATTCCCAACATTTTAATGTCGCGCCAGAGCAAACATCTCAGATACATTTTTTTTATTCGAAATCATTAAATGGATCAGCCTTAGCTATATATTTCATCACAATATAGATGAGAAATTGCTTGAATAATTATTGTAAACGAGGATAAAAGTAGAAAAGATTTATTTAACGCAAGAAACCATTTTTTTTCGAGACACATTGTTAAGTAGTGGAAGAAAGGGTATAGCCAGAGGAGAGTCTATGGGCCCACCCAACCTCCGAAATTTTGATTTTTTCTTAACAAAATGTTAAAGATCAAGATTTTCTATGAGAAATTTTGAAATTTCCACTTTTTTGGACTCCTGAATTTTTTTTTTTTTTTTTTTTTTTTTGGCTGTCTGCTTGCATGGAAGTATGAATAAAAATATTAATTTTTTTAATACTGAGGAAACATGCATGCAAAAATGTTAACGTTTCAAATACAGTTTCTCTATGGAGGTGACGAAACTTTCAAAACAAAATGTCGGTATTTTTTAGAGCATGGGTGTTTATTAATTATAATACTCTTTTAAATTGATAATTTTAATTCTATTAATTATTTTCCAATTATTATTAATTTAAAGTTTCTTTAAATGAGGAATAATTTTAATAAGGAATAAATGATGGATCTAATACGACATCAAAAGAATTTCTGGATAGCAAAGGAACTCCAAAGATTTTATCCCCGGAGCCCCGACTTGGCTCTCTGCGCCTCTCTAAGTACACGTATCAATTCCCTCAGTATCAGCCCCCCTCAGCAAGAATGCAAACACAACAGAAAGAAAAAAAAAAGAGGAAATAGTGACCCGAGACTGTAATTGACCTCTGCCCTCTATTCCCTCTCCAGAGAAAAACTTCACACCTACTTTTGCAAAAATTTGGCTGAAACTTTTGCCGACGGTTCTAAAAAATATTGTAACCACGCTTGGAAGACAAATTTCAGCGTTGAATGTTCCACCCAACAAAGGATTATTGGTTATCATTTGTCATTCTGCGGTTTTCAAGGCGGTCAGCACAAAAGATTAGATGCGGCAGACTTGGCCCCGCAATACGGAAAGTTGATGCGGGTAAAATACATTCACTTGCATAGGAAACGGATCGGAAAAACGCTGCATGTGTGCTGGCCTTAATATTAAAATACGCTCAATACATTTTTTAGAGGATATACAAAATTTCAGCCTCTTATCATAAACAGGCTCAGAGATAGGGCCTGATTGTTTAAAGTACGTAAAGAGTTAGACAATACCAAAAATAGAAAAATAGTATATATTTATGCAATCATTGTTTTCTCTCGTAATATGTGTACATTCCCTGAAACGCGAGCTTCCAATGTATTTTTTCCCCCCCTTCGGAGAGCCATTGAAAAGTGGTTTAAGCCAACAAATATTTATTTTCATATCCCTGAGCCTTTTTATGATGAAAGTCTGAAATTTTGTTCATGACCTCATTATTGTATGGGGCAGAAGTCACTATTTATTTATTTATTTTTGTACGGACGAGGCCGTGTAAACATTTAAATTATTTATTTGCTTATAATGAATCGCCGGAAAGTTTTAATCGATACCATCTTTGAATTTTACTGTATATGATCCATATTTAAGCAATACAAGTTAAGGTCGAAGTTTTTGGGGACACCCTGTATATAGATCTGTATATTACAGATATTGTATTCCTAATTGTACGAATATGAAAAAAACGCTTTATGATGTCCGAAAATTTTACGTGAATCACTAAATCAACAAAACCTTTCGAAATGGAGTACATGCAAAACATTTAATCGTTAATAAATGAAAATTTCAATTTAAATTTGAAGTCATAATATAAATAAAAGATTCGGAAAAGTTCTGTGACAAGTACAGTGACACACTGTGGGGAATCTTTCTGTCGCCTGTAAAACTAGTTTTACCGCCTGCATAGTCAGTCAATGGGAAAAACAAGATAATTAGCGAAAGCATTGCCCCTTTTTTTCCCGCATGTAAATACTACTTTTCCGAACCAAAGCTGATCGAACTACTGATATGAAATTCCACATGTATGTGAGTTTTTTAATATAGTAAACAGATTTGATAGCATTTTGAAAAATTCATAATCTATGAAACGGAGGGGAGGAGGGAACAACATTCTTTTAATATTTCCCGCGTGATCTCAAAGGGAAAATTGGGGGGAAGGTGGTCATCTTTCATGAAAGAAAAGAAATGTATCTCTAAAGTTCTTGCTTTAAAATGCAACAAATAGGAATTCTATATTTAGCCACAGCTTCTTTGCAACTAAAAAGTTGTTCGAAATTTATTTGTTGGAATTTTGCGTAAGAAAACACACAATTTTCCCCCGATATAAGCGATATATTATAGGATCAAATGTAACATTTCTTCCCATTTGAAAAGAATTATTGTTCGCCTTTGCTGAATAAAGTTCATATTTAAACTTTAGAGGAGTGTTTTGGATACAGGTAGGAGACTATTGAAACTTTCATTCCAAGCCAGAGGCGCAGAGAGCCAAGTCGGGGCCCCGGGGATAACATCTTTCGGGTCCCTTGGCTATCCAGAAATCCTTTTGATGTCGTATCAGATCAATCATTTATTCCTTACTAAAATTATTAATCATTTAAAGAAACTTTAAATTAATTGAATTGTAAAATAATTAATAGAATTAAAATTATTAATTTAAAAGAGTATTATACTTTAATAAACATACATGCTCTAAAAAATACCAACATTCTGTTTTGAAGGTTTCGTCACCTCCATAGAGAAACTGTATTTGAAACGTTAACATTTTTGCATGGCATGTTTCCTCAGTATTGGAAAAATTAATATTTTTATTCATACTTCCATGCAAGCAGGCAGACAAAAAATTTCAGAAGGGCAAAAGAGTACAAATTTCAAAATTTCTCATAGAAAGTCTTGACCTTTAACATTTTGTTAAGGGAAATTCAAAATTCCGGAGGTTGGGTGGGCCCATAGTCTCTCCTCTGGCTATACCCTTTCTTCCACTATTTAACAATGTGTCTCGAAAAAAAAATGATTTCTTGTTAAATAAATATTTTCTACTTTTAGTCATGGCAAACCGTTGAATAACACCGACAATGTCTATTTTTCTTGCAAAAGAAGACTCAATCACTAAAACTCCTCGTTTTTGTTAAGTTGGTGGTTTATGCTCTAGCTGGCTTTTTGTAATTTCATTCAAAAATTAATTTGAAACATCCGGGGACATAATCTGAATTTGGACTTTTTTTTTACAAAATTGGCAGCACACAATTAAGTATCATATAAACAGCAAAAGCGGGGGCCCTTCACAAGCTGAGGCCCTGGGGGATTTTTCCCCTGCTCCCCCTCCCTCTCTGCGCCACTGTTCCAAGCCCCAACAAATTTGGCCCCCCCGATTTGGAACAGACAATATGCGCCGCTAGCTCTTGCGCTTTTCGTCTTTCAGTCTAATGGGTGCCTCAGTCGAAGTCAGAGATAATTGTTTACTAGCTTTAATTACGTTTAATAACCGTTCTCCGAATATTTACCTGCTTAAGGCTCTTCTACTTGAAAATCACACAATTTGAGCAGCTTTTTAAAAAATTGAGTTGCTCTAGAGCAGCGGCGTCTGCTCTAGAGACTCGGAAAATTTTAGAATGTCCCTTTACAAGTTACACTGTGAACTGATACTGACAATGAACCTATAGGAGTTACGAAACTGTTATGGAAAACTGCTAAACATACGGAATTTCTCGATATTTCCAAAAACAGGTCCATCCTCGGCACAATTTTGAAGGCCATTTTTGTGCTTATGAATATTATTATTATTATTTTTTTTTTTTTTGGAACTTGCGTGAGAAATAGAGCTTGACTGTTAGTGTCAGTCCATAGTGCATTGGGTGAAGAGGCGTTATTCATTTTTTTCGAGCGTATAACATCATGGGTTTGCTCATAGGCGCACCCACGGAGGGGGCTATGGGGGCTGAAGCCCCCCCTAAAGATAGAAAGTTAGAAGTGAAAAGCTTTAAAAAAGGAAAATTGTCGCTAATTAATTATTTTTTTCTTTCTTCTTTTAATTGTCTTCAAGTTACTTCTAACCAAAAAAGATATTTATTTAAAAAGTTTTTAAATAAATGCTTACAGTTAGTTTATGAAACACTGTTAATCTCCGTTACAACGTCAGTGAAAAGAGAAGATAATTATTTATGACTCCATACCGAGTTACATTGCTTGTGGGATTGTGTTCTATGGGACACTCAAGTGGTACCGAATATGTAGACGTTATAAGAGAGTTGCGACTCATCGAGGTCACTATAACCGAGTTCAGCAGTATTTGCATGTCGCCAAGCCCCCCCCCCCCTAAACTAAAATCCTGGGTGCGCCACTGGGTTTTCTCTAGGGATGGACGCGAGACGAAAAATAAGCGTCTCGTGTCTCGCAAAATAGCCTAAAAGCTTTGTCTCGTCTCGCAAAAATCCCTATATCGTAATGTTAAAAACGTGTATCTCGTCTCGCGTCCATCCCTAGTTTGCTCTTAAAGCTGTTCAAAAGTCTTGTGACGAGACGATGGCTCTTCAAAAGTAACGTTCTTTAACGGTGTTCTACCTGAAAAGCTATGTCGTCACCACAGGACTTTTCAACAGCTTCAAAAACAAACCCATGATGTTAAGCACTCGAAAAACTGAATAATTCTTCTGCACCCTATGCACTATGGACTGACACTAACAGTCAAGCTCTATTTCTCACGCAAGTTTCAAAAAAAAAAAAAAAAAAAAAATTCATAAGCACAGAAATGACCTTCAAATGCTTCTCACCCTCAATGCTTCCTCACTTCAGAGCGGAGAAGGGTAAAGAAAAAAAGGGGGGGGGGAACCGAGAGAATGAAGAGGGTAGAAAGAGAGAATGGACTTTTTGCACGTGACGTCACAGGCGGTATTGTATCCGCCACGTGCGCGAGCTTATGGTGATGATTAGTTTTGGTTTCAGCTTGTATGGATCGTGAGAGTTATTTAAGACTTTCGTCTAGACATAATAATTATTGCAAAAGAAGCTAGAATGTTAGTCGTTAACAAAAAATAACTTTTTTATACATTAATTTTCTCTTGATTGTGGGGTTTCATTTAAAATTATTATTAATCATCAGATACTAAAAATAATTAAAAAGATCGTACTTTAAAAGGTGTGGGAAGTTTTTTTTAATAAATATTTGTATTATTTCAAGCACAAAATAACTTAAAATCAACCCTATGAGGTACTATTTATACAGAGTTCGCAATAACGTAATAATTTTAGAACGCTCATAGTTTTTTTTATTTGGCTAAGTTTCGGGCTGAAATGCGACCCAACGACACTTTCAACTTCAAAAATGCGTGTTATACGCATCAGTATAGGATATGTCGAGAAATTTATATACAGAGTTCTCCAATAACGTAATAATTTTAGAACGCTCATAGTCTTTTTATTTGGCAAAGTTTCGGGCTGAAATGCGACCAAACGACACTTTCAACTTCAAAAATGCGTGTTATACGCATCAGTATAGGATATGTCGAGAAATTTATATCCTATTTTATGTTAGATGCATAACACGCACACGAAAAAAATGAAGTAATTTTTTGAAGTTGAAAGTGCGTGTTATACGCCGAGATATACGGTATATGAAAAATGCAGTCGTGGCACTTTGCGGAAGAATAATAATATCAATCATGCTAAACGTAAAAGGAAATACTGGTGTTTAAAAGATAAAGTAATTAAAACTTTATACAAAATAACAAGCATAAAAGGTGCTTATCCATCGGTGAATTTTGGCAAGTGTTTCTGGCGGAAAACTTTCGACCTTCGTCAGCAGCAGCAGAAGTCCAAGACTAGAACTGGGGACTGAAAAAAGCAAACAGAAAAAAAAAAAAAAAAAACGAAGAACGAGACAGTACTTTTGATAAGTACCTTTCATGACTGTTATTTTACAAAGCTTTAACTATTTTATCATGCTGATTTTATTAATTTTCAGTGAGCTCTTTCATTATATACGTGAACCCCGATTGAACGCTACCCGTCTTTACCGTTTTCCTGCTTACATAGGCGCACCCACGGAGGGGGCTATGGGGGCTGAAGCCCCCCCTAAAGGTGGGAAATTAGAAGTGAAAAGTATTGAAAATTGTCACTAATGAGTTAAATATTTTCTTTTTAAAAATTGTCTTCAAATTATTTCTAAAATATATTTTACCAAAAAAAGATGTTAGTTTTTAAATAAAAACTTACAGTTAGAGCATGAAACACGGTTCAACTTGGTTACAACATCACTGAAAAGATCATATAATTATTGGATTCTAAAATGAGTTACATTGCTCGTGGGGTTATGTTCTACGGGCAAGTCGACTACGGGCGAAGAATATTTTGACGTTATAAGAGAATTATAACTATAATTGAGGTCACTACAACCGAGTTCAGCAATACTTGTAGCCTAGCCCCCCCTAAACTAAAATCCTGGGTGCGCCACTGCCCGCTTATAACGTCCTTTTCTTCTGTGGGTCCCGAATATTGCTCTATGTTTTGAATACTAAAATATCCCGTTAATAACGTAACATTTCCCGCATTTAACGTTCTTTGGTAATCGGATAGCTTGGACGATGGTCGAAAGAGCAATGAGGAAGGGCGCCTCATTGCCTCATCGATTGAAGTGATCCAAGCAGCGAAAGTAGGGAAAGTGTTCCTCTCGAGTATTGAAGGTCAAAGGGGAAATTTCCTAGGTCTTGCAAGCATTTAAAATGCAACTTGTGATAGAAACAGTAGAAAACGAAGTGCAAAGTAAAAGAAAAAAAGCGTGTGTACAGAGTACACGTGTCAGAAGTGAAACTTCTTTGGCGTGATGGATTAAAATCTGTTCGATTGTCAAATAAGTAGTCAGAGATAATAAATTAATGTAAAAATATTTTACAAGTTCGTTTGGTTCATTTTTCAGTATTAAAATAAAATTTGAAAACAGTAAATAGAATTATAAATTTACTAAGCACACTAAGTCATTAGACAAACATAAAAATCATTTAATATACGTGGATTTTAAATTTTAAATTACAATGAGGATATACAAAAAGAATATATAAAATATTACTGACTTGGATATCGGTTTTTGGGAATAATAGTTTGTTAATAACAATAAACATAAATCAGTTTCAAAATACTGGAGATTCTCATCAAAACAAAATATAACATTGATCATTGATTTTACCCACTGTAAGTCAGCGCTCCAGCATTTTCGTCTCCAAGTGCACAATGTGTGTTTACATTCAGCGCATGCGTACACTTTCTTAAGAACGAATGTAGTACAAAGAAGAGAAAGAAAACTCTCTGCAGCAATAGAGTATAGCATGCTTACTATTTTTGTCTCTTTCTCTCTGGCTATCTATTCGGTAGCTCTCTCCGTCTGTTAAAATCCAAAATCGTCCCAGCCTCATCATGACGCTATTGCCGTGACGCGACCTTGAAATTTCACTCTCGACGCGCCTAAAGAAGTTTCACTTCAAAAACAAAACACAGAGTAAATAAACAATCTCTTCAAGAGAATAATTTTGAAAACAAGCGTATAACTTATTGTAGAGGAATCAATAAAAGATGTGTCACCGAGGTTACGCTTTAATTCTCGGTCAGTATTTCATTTTTCCTCAACTGCAGTTTAGTGCTTCCACGCATATAAATCGGGAATAACATTAAATCTGTGTTTCACTGCAGAGCATCGGATCGTATCCCAAAAATGGGTGCTGAAGAGCATAGGCGCACCCACGGGGGGGGGGCTATGGGGGCTGAAGCCCCCCCTAAAGGCAGAAAGTTAGAAGTGAAAAGTGTGAAAATTGTCACTAATTAATTAATTTTTTTTAGTTCTTTCTTTCTTTTTTTAATTTTCCTCAAATTATTTCTATTCAAAAAAGACATTTATTTAAAAAAGTTTTTAAATAAATCCTTACAGTTAGTTGAAACACTGTTACACACGGTTACATCGTCGCTCAAAAGATCAGATAATTATTTATGACTCTATAATGAGTTACTTTGCTGGTGTTCTATGGGACAGTCAAGTGATACCGAATATTTTGACGTTATAAGAGAGTTGTAACTAACCGAGGTCACTATGACCGAGTTCAGCAGTATTTGTATGTAGCCCAGCCCCCCCCCCCTAAACTAAAATCCTGGGTGCGCCACTGCTGAAGAGTGTGTATCGTTAGCAACTGGAAAAACGCCAGAAAACTGACTTTTCCTGATCTATCCCCGGGTTTTGTTGACTCTTTCCACAAATTGCCCCCCAGGAATTGAGTGGTACAAAACCTCTTATTGGCGAAAGTATTTTGATTGAAAGATCTATAAGCGATGGAATTTTCCAGCTGTTTGGCAGGATTTTTGGCATGCAATGATAGATTCTGCGTTATATAACGTGCGGTATTCCTATAACGACGAACGTCTAGAAATTTCTAGAAACCGAAGATAGTATAAAAAGCCGATTGCTGTTCAAGCGATATTCTTGCTTTGGAGTTTGAACAGTGTGGAAGTAAGTTACGGGAATAGCGCGTTTAATTTCTCCGAAAAAGCTGTTATGACTGCGTCTTGAACTATCGGTATGGTATTGGCCAGTTAACTGGAAATTAAGTTTATGCTGTTGTATGAGCTCTAAATAGAAATCTTTGAATCAATTTTTTTTTCCCTTAATCTAATTCAAAGTCCAGCAACAAGACAACTTTGAAACCGAAGGTTTAGTGCTTCATGGTCCTATTGGGTTGCCAGTTTCTGTAAGCGTTAACTCTTTAACGCGCAGTGTTCCCGCTCTGGGAACACCAAACTCTGTCGTTTTGATTGTTGCCAGTCACAAAGAATAGATTGGATTTCTATAAAAGTAGTTGCGGGAGACATAGCTCCATGAGAATCCTTTACTATTTAGCACGTCATTTCCCGTAAAAAAATGATCACAATTATTTTTCAAAGCACGGACATCTGCTGAAAAATGGAAGAATGCGAGAACAGCTGGATAGATTGTCCCATGCTGAAAAAAAGGGCAGCCGTTGCCATCGCTCGACTTAACTACCAGCAAGATGGCAACGGCTGCCCTTTTTTCAGCATTGGGAAAGGGTTGCGCCTCAAAGGGTTAAAATAAAAACAACACTTACGTAAGTGAGCAGCTTCACACATACTGACAAGTACTCCACTCTCATGTCGATATCCATTTTCTGTTCATACAAGTGATAACTCCCTTGAACGACTGTGCACAAAATCAGGCAGCATGTTAGAACCTATAAAAAGAAGTATACGCTGCATTTTTGTGCACATTGAAAAGTAATTATATGATTTCAAGATCTTGATATAAACAAAACATACAAGGCATTTGTAAAACAGAGGTAAAGCGAAACTTAGAGCACCGAGCAATTTTAGTTATGCTGGAAAAAAATATGCTTTAAATAGGGATGGATGCGAGACGAAAGATAGGCGTCTCGCAAAATAGCCAAAGAGCTTTGTCTCGTCTCGGAAAAAAAAAAAAAAAAGGTTACGAATATCTGTCTCGCCAAGCGAAAAATCGTTTTGCATTCATCCCGACTTTCGAAAATACCGGAATACCGGGCCAAATTTGGGTCTAATTAATACCGGTATTCATTTCCCAAAAACCGGGATATTCGGTATTTTCGGTTTTAGTAAAATAAATAAAAAACAAATACAAATAGAAAAAGTTACGCGCCATTTCATTCAAATTACGCGCGCGCGAGTTCGTTCACCTTACGACAAGACCGAGAGAGAGAGAATTTATTGAGATTTATTATTTTATGTTTTATGAGAATTTATTAATTTTATGTTTTATGAGAATGAATTAGAAGTGCATTTTTTTTTGGTTCGTTTTGTTTATGTTGCGACTGTTGTGAGATGTTTAAGTTTGATAAACATTTTATTTTTAGAACTGATTCCTAGTAGGAATCCCACTTCCTAGTCAAACACTACATTTAATTAAAGTATTTGAACTAGTTAACCTAAGTTATTTTAATAAAGGAATCAACGGGCATTTAGTATTAGTAAATTATTGCTAAGAACTAACTGATGGATGACCAACATATCAAATAACAAACCTTGTGTCAATGAATAGTTTGCTTTATTTAGAAGATAAATTCATTTAGGTTAGGTACCTACTTACTATTCCTCCGCAAACTAACTTTATTATACTAAATTTGCTAACTTTAGCTTAATCCCGGAAATATCGAAAATACCGGATTATCGGTATTGGTCTGGAACCAATACCGAAAATACCGGTTTTGCTTAAATGATTCGGTATTGCGACCCCTACTACTTCTAAAAGCTACAATCGTTAAGAATGTTCTACATGAAGAGAGACGCCACACAAACCTACTTTTGTTAAGCACCCGAAAAAATGAATAATGATTCTTCACCCTATGCACTATGGACTGACACTAACAGAATAGCTGTATGTATCATGCAACTTTCATAAAAAAAAGCACAAAAATCTCCTTCAAAAATGAGCCGAGGAATTACCCGTTTTGGAAATAATGCAAAATTCCGTTTGTTTAGCATTTTCCCCTGAGTCTTTCGAAACTCCTATAGATTCATTTTTTGTATCAGTTCACGGTACAACTTCTCAAGAGATTTTCTAAATTTTTCCGAGGCATTCTATAGTTTTCTAGTACAGTTGTTTTTTTTTTAGAAAACTGTTCAAAAGTTTCATGATTTTCACGTTGAACAGACTTTACGGTATGAAGTACTTTAAATCCACCGGTGGATATTTTATATAAATGCACAATGGTATTCATATCTGCAATGCAGTTAACGGTGCAGTTTTAAGAACAAGGATAAATTGCTGCATCTATATTTTATTTTGTTCTCCTGAGCAGATTTTTTTTTAACTACAAAAAACTGAAAACGAAATTTTATACAAATGCAAATAATAATAATAACAAGCTAATGGTGTTCCTTTTTTTATTTTCTAGCACTTAGCAGCTAATTAGATAGAAGCTCTTGTTTTTAGCTTTATTTCCATCTCTATGGATCAAGGTGATGTAAAACCAGGAAAATTTCACATGGGAATATATTTTTTTTCATTTATAAATGAGGGTTATTAATTTTTAGGAGCTATCATCATTTTCTATTCTAGCCATATACATATGGATGCTTATTTTTAAAACTAAGTCTGGAATAAAGCAAAATCTTGTGCTTATGTATAATTATTGAATTTCTGATTAAGGTTTCTGAAATAAAAATAAGATTACGTCCTGAAATCAGTCACTTTATATTATTTTATTTTTATATAAAAGGATAGCCTGAAATTTAGGTATGCAATTTATGATTTTTCTTGTTATCGAATTTTATGTAATTGGTTAAAATCCACATTTTAAATAATGATAGTCTATTTTAGTTTATTGATTCTCTATCTAAAACTAATTATAAAATAACTATTAATATATGAGTACTTGTTTTGTCTAGGAAATTTGAATTGTTTTGTGGTTGAAATTTAGTAATAAAAAGTGCGTGGCATGTCACGAAAGTTTTTAATGGTTAAATTCACGCACTTTTCTTCTTTCTTTGTGCATTCTCTTCACTCTCAGCTTGCCCGAGGATTTGCCACTGATATACGTATACAGGGTGTCCCAAAAAAGTGGAAACACGCTTTAATTCTTTATCTATTAGAGATAAGTGGACTATGTAAATTGAAAAAAAAATGTTCAAAATGAGGTCGGAAAGGAGATTACGTTAAGGAAATGTTCCTCTCGTTGAATTTGAAAAAAGTTACATCTATTAAATTTGCAAACGACCCCCTTACAAAAATTTCTCTGTCAGTAAAATATGCCGCATACAGTAATGAGGTATTGTACGAAATTTGAGAATTATATCTTAACATTTGTCAGAGATAGGAAGATGAACATATGATCGCGTTTCAGGGGTCGCAGAGAAATTAGGAAAGAAAAAAAATAACTTTTTGCACTCTAGCAATAAAAGTTTACATTCAAATAAGTATAGACACCGGTTATAACGTACTCTCACGGGACCTAAAAAAGTAGTACGTTATAGCCGAAGTACGTTATAAGCAGTGCCGCCAGTAAGATTCAATTTGACACAATAAAAGAAAGTGGGCTCATACTTTCATTGTAATATGTTTTAAACAGGTCTGATTTTTTAAAATTTAAATTGAACAGAGAAAATTCTTTATTACTTACAATTTTTATTGAGATAAATGAGCTGTAATTTTCTTTTGTTTTCAATGGGTAGATGCTACTTTAAAAATACCGTTTTGGATATCCATAATAGACTTTTATAGAGTCTCTGCATCAACACCGCGGCATTCAAAAAATCGTGATCATGTTTTTGCAGCATTGAATGCGTCGGATATGCTTGGAATAGGCTCCTCTGTGTCTTCTTCACTAGCATCAGAATCATTATAGATAGGGCTTTTCAGGAGGCATTTACATGGATGAATGACAAATAAAAAGCGTAGTCTTGTTCTTAACCCTGCCTAGCAGGCGAAAAAGATGAAAGCTTGCTCCCTTCATTCATACACAATTCTTCTCGCTAGAGAATCTGAAAACTGACGACGAGTGTTTTTGAAGGTATTGAAATTTCCAAGAACAAGGAAATAAAATTCTTAAGAAAAGCAAAATTTTATTTTTGGCTTTTGTATAAAAAGTACGTTATAAACAGGGTTGGACGGTATTTACCGTCTGATGGTATTTACCGGTTTTTACTACGGTTTTTACCGTCTTTGGAAAAACATGTTTTTACCAGGGTTTTTACAATCTTTGAAAAAAACTTAATAATTTGACTATTTTTGGCCACTTTTTTGAAGATTTATCTCTCCATCAATGGCTGAGAGGTTCTGCTATCGAAACTGGATGGTGGGAGGTGCTAGGTTCATACCCTGGTCGTGCCTGTTGATCTAGCTGTTCGGAGTTTTCCGTGGATTTTTTTTTTCAGAAATCGCAGATAAATACTGGCTAAGATCCCTTAGGAATAGGAAGGTATTCCCCAATAGGATTAGGAACCTAGTGCAGTCAATCGGCCTTAATCCACAAGCAACCAATGAAGATTTATCTGCTATTTTTTCATTTTCTCAGGGATAAAAGTTCAGGACATTTAATATCACTATTTCCATTTCTATATAACAATATTCACCTAATTCAGTGTCTGATTTGGTAAGTAAAAGAATGCTATACGAAAATAGTTCATTTTAAGGAATAGAATAAACTCAGAAAACTTTCATCCATGTTTTCATCTTACAAGAAATTCAAATTTATAGATAATGTACATTTATCATTATTAAACTTATTAAACTTATTATTATGAGAAGGCATATTACAATATTTATTACAATTATCTAATGCAGGCTAGTTTAATAAGTTTTACTTAAAGGAAAATTGTAAATATACTTTTACTACGCTTAACTTATCTTAATCATTTTAATGAAAACTAAATGCTTACAAATATTATTTGTTACATAATGTAGTTTGCACAATCACATAATGTAGTTTGCATCATCAGGACATCCTGATGATGATATATCCACATCAATTACATGAGAATACAGTTTTATAAATAGCATTAATATATAGTTTATGACTCGGGGAGTTTATTGTATCAATAGGTTTTTACCCCTTTTTCCCAGGTTTTTACCGGTAAAAACGTAGTTTTTACCATGACCTGGTAAAAACCAGTTTTTACCGGTAAAAAGCCAACCCTGGTTATAAATGAAGTACGTACTTTTGTTAAGTACGTTTTAACCGAAGTTCAATAACATTATAAATATAGGACTTTAATCGAGACCTCGCTACTAGGTACGTTAGTACGTTATATCCCAGGTCCGTTATAACCGGTGCGCACTGTACATGTATAGTCCCTCACCATCTTTGTTTAAAGATACCTCTTGGGGCGTTTAATGATGAAGGGAAAGATTTTCTACGTAATCTCATTAGCGTAGGTATGAGGCACATTTTCCTAACTGGGAATTTTTTTTTATATTGGGGGGGGGGGCTCGTATACAAATTTAAAAAGTGTAATTTTTAGGAAAAATTAAAGATAGGAATACTTTCTTAGAATAAAATATAAAAAAATTCGAGAATTTCAGAAAGTGGACCTCATCAAAAGTCACCTCCTTACCTGTTTGCAGATGGCGATGAGTGTCCACGGACAAGGTCCGCAGGAGTGGTCATGTCCCGACCTCCATCGGAAGGCAGCGTCCAGAATGACGGTCAGCCAGAAGGTAGCGCATGGGACAGTGCTCAGTACCAGGCGCCGGAAACAGAAGGTCAGGCGTGGACGGTCCGAGTCCCAAAACAGGGACGCATCCTGGAAAGGAATACGAAAATGAAACATGAGAGGAGTTTTTCTCAAAGAAAATGTGTTTTGTTGAATTGAACAAAATGTTGTAGATTCAATAAAATATGCTGGGCGGAATTTTAACCGATTAATTTAGCTGGATGTATATATAATTATTTCATTGAATCAGCAAAATGTTCCGAGCGATGACCAAAACTTGTTGATTCGGAGGGGGGGGAGGAAACGACAATTTTGTTGGTTCAGAACTATTATTCTGTTAAAATGAGCCAAAAAATATTTTGTTTTCTTCAGAGCACCAAAAAAGCAGTATATTCGAGAGTGCAAGCTAATTTTTTTTTTTCGTGTAAGGTCCTTGGCGTACAATTTATTTGTTGATCAAAGTCAAGACAGTACAAAACGCATGTCCCTCAAAAAAAAAAAAAAAAAAAAAAAAAAAAAAAAAAAAAAAAACTTCATGATCTAAGTTATACATGAAAGAAAGGGAAAAAAAAACTAGATATAATTATTTTTCTTTAAGGATATTTCACCTGAAAAGCGATCGTCCTCACATTGATCGAAGCGATCAATCGATTCGATCTTGATCGCTTGATCGAAGCGATCGAAGCGATTGATCAAAGCGATCGTCAAGGGCTTTTGTTCTGATGACCCAGCTTTAAGAAAAAAACCAAACCAATGATGCCAAAGGCTCAAAAAAAAAAAAAAATGAAAAATGCTCCTTCACCCAATGCACTTATAGACTGACTCTAACAGTCAAGCTGCATGTCTCACGACACTTTCAGTAAAAATTCATTAAGCACAAAAATTACCTTCAAAAATGGGCCGAGGAGTTACCCGTTTAGAGAAATATCGCAAAATTCCGTTATGTTCAGCATTTTTCCCCGGGTATCTCGTGACTTCTATAGGTTCATGCAGGGGCGTAGCCAGAAATTTTTCATCGGGGGGGGGGGGGGTTACGACTACTGCAACTCACATATATGCATACATGTGTGTGATAAGGGAGTGAAGAATATGCATTTTGGATGGCAAAAAATTCCTCATGGGGGGGTTATGACTCCCCCTAACCCCCCCCCTTGGCTACGCCCCTGGTTCATCGTTTGTGTCAGTTCACAGTACAACTTGTAAAGAAATACTCTATTTTTTCTTCGAGTCTCTAGTGCAATTAAATTTTTTAAAAGCTGTTCAAAAGTTGGATGTTTTGCATGTAGTTCGAAAAAATCGTGTTTTGGTACATAAGTACAAATAAACTCTTTATGTCAGGCGCTTCAAAATTTTGAAACTGTCTTTTTATAAGCTGTACTAACATACTGAAATAATCGATACACCTATATCAGTTTCAAAACTTTTAGAAAAAATTCTTAAAATTCGGAAATTTTCGCAAAACGTGTCACTCTTCGAAAAATCTCGCAGCTCAGTTCCATGTTTAAGAGTTTTTTCTGAAAATTTCACAAAAGGCACAGCTTTTTTGCTTATTACAGTGTGTAAAGCAGCTTAGGAAGAACCATATGGAATTTTTTGGAGACCATGGTGCTATTAATTTATTTCAATTTGTGTACCAAGACTAAAAACAGAGTTTTTTTTTTTTTTTTTTTTACAAGAACTACAGCCTTAAGTCAAAATTCTTCATCCCACCCCTCTCTCCAAAACTGTAGCCAGGAATAAATTTCGGGGAGAGGGGGCTTGTGGGACCCCCAACACCCCCTTGGCTACGGCCTTGCCTCTCTCTGATGTAAATTACCGTAAGAACTGTTTTAGGGACGAGTGAGGAGAAATACTCTCATTTTTTTTAAAAAAACAAGCAAATTATGCTAGTCTCGAAAGAGGTCGTTTTCATAAACTTATACTGCTTACATAACTTGAGGAAGGGAAACATCTTAAGGTTTTCTTTTAAGAAACCATGCAACGTTTGAACATTTTTTTAAACGAATCCAACTGTGATAAGGACTCGGAAAAAGTGATAATTTCTCTTTACAAACAGTAGTATGGATTAAACCCACGACGCACACCGAATTTTCTCTTGCCGTATAAAAGCTGTGACCAGGGACCGATCTACCAGGGTGGACAGGGCGCCGACACTTTGGGGAATCCCAGCACAAAAAATATTTCGCAGAATATTAATTAATTAAATTGAGTTAAAACCATTATCATTCCTAAGTTAACCATAAATAAACATTTGCAAATCAGTAAAATGTCACAACAAAACAAATACCTTTTTTATGAAGTTTTCAGTTTTGAAATATTTTTATGGGTATTTACAGTCATCACACACTTTAGAAATGATAAGAGGAGCAGCATACTGAGGTGTTCTATCGAATTTGTGTAAAAAATAGATAATTTTTAACATTACAAGTTACATTAAATAAAAAATTTTGAATATTTGTGATGAAATGAAGTAAATAATCCGAAAATTTATTCTTGAGAGATAATTTTAGTAGTTATTATGATTACATAAAAGGAGGTTTTCGGGGGCCCAGGGCATGTGCCCCGAATGCCCTGACGTAAATCAGTACCTGGCTGTGACACCAAATACCTGGAAAAATACACACGAAAACTCTTTTTCTGTGAGCATCTCTCACATTTTTTTTTTCCCTTAGAGAAAAAAAAAATAATAAGTAGCCCTAAATGGCCGCATTCATATATCAAAAGACCAGTTCAGTAAGGCATTTCCTGGATGTTTATTGATTTCACCGCAGTTCAATCTACTAGCATGGTTTTGAGCTATGCATTTTTAAAAATCTTTACTGTTAAAAAATAAAAATTTCATTAAAATACAACCGAAAGAGAATATTAAAAAGCAGGTACGGACCTAGGGCACCTGAATATTGGGGACCCCCACACACAAATCGACAAATCAGAGACGGCCCGATGGGAGTGCGGGGCCCCAGGCGAAGCGCAAGAGCGGGCCCTTAGGCGATCGCCTACATTCGCACCCCCTTGGGCCGGCCTTGCACAAATTCCCAATTCCATTTTTCTTAATTTTATCTTTTTTTAATAGATTTTGTGGATTTTCAAACAATATTTTAAACAAGTTGTCAATCTGTTCGATGACTGGATGGCATTTATATCCGGGGATTGAAAAAAGTTGTAAATTCTTCATGGTATTTTATGTACAGTTTGAATTTGTGGCGTTCGAATTTAAGTTATAAAAAAGAGTGGTGATTCGGTGAGAGTGACTAACTCATTATCACTTCGGTTCTTCAGAGTTTTCGAGGTCATTTTTGGTTCCTGCAATGTCTCATAGATGGCAGTGTATGCTCGAAGCGTTCGGATGAAGCGCGCGTCCAGTCAATTGGATTCTATCACGCAATCCCCCCTTTCCCTCTCCCCTTCTCCTCCAGTCCTGACAATCAGGAAACGAGCGCGCAGTAAACACGTAGGATGCAATTTAATATCAATCAGAGAGGCGAACAGAAAGAAAAATTGTCTAATGTATTATTACCGCTGTACGCTCATCAAGTAAAAATGAACATTCGTGTTCTATGTATTTCATGCCGTGCAGTCATTTAATGGCCAATCTACATTATTTGCAATGGGTACGAGGCGGGGTGAGTGGATTTTCATGGGCAATTCCAAAAGAAAAAGAAGAAGAAAAAATAAATTGAAGTATTTCATATCTTAAATAAGTACTCTTCAATATACATAGTAATACATACTATGTATTAAAGTATGTATTACTATGTATATAAATACTATGTATCGTAAGCAAATCTGACAAAGGAGAAAGGGTGGTTTTCTGTGTTTGCCAAAAAAAAAAAAAAAAAAAAAAAAAAACTTTGCAATCATTTAATGGCCAATCTACATTATTCGCAATGGGTACGAGGCGGGGTGAGTGGATTTTCATGGGCAATTCCATATGAGATAAAGCTGATTGAAAAAAGAAAAAGAAGAAGAAAAAATAAATTGAAGTATTTCATATCTTAAATAAGTACTCTTCAACATACATAGTAATACATACTATGTATTAAAGTATGTATTACTATGTATATAAATACTATGTATCGTAAGCAAATCTGACAAAGGAGAAAGGGTGGTTTTCTGTGTTTGCCAAAAAAAAAAAATTCGCAACCATTCAGCCCCATCGAGGTTATAAGGTATGGTCACATATTTTTCTTGGAGGTGCGAAGGACAAAAATGCCCCCCTTCTCCCCCCCCCCCCCCCCCACACACACACATATTTGGCTAGATAAGTTTTCAGAGATGTAAAACGAGGACCTCAACAGCATATGGACACTGAAATATACATATACGTATAGCGTTGCCAGGCGTCCGGATAAAGCCGCACATAGTTAGGCTTTTTGATTGCGTGTCCGGCCAAACTGAACAGTGTCCGGCTTTTGTTAGGCTTTTTACTGGTGACTTTGGCTGATTAGTAATAAAGTACTTGAACTGATTTGGCATTCGATGTTACTTACATTTCATTAGAACTTAACAAGATTCATGGTAATAATCAAAAAAACTTGATTTTACATACAATTTTTTTGTTGTGTCTATTAATGCTGAGACAAAATCCTCAATATTGTAGGCTGTCCGGCCTTTTTACCCAAATGTCCGGCCAAACTGGCTGGTCTGTCCGGCTATTTCGTTTGGTGACCTGGCAACCCTATATACGTATCATATAATAAGGTATTTTGGCGCCCCCAGAGATATGGCGCCCGGTGCGGTCGCACTGTTCGCTCTCTCCACCCTAAAGGCCTTTGCAGATACCCAGACTGTCGCGGCTACAATGTATTTGAACGGGGAAATTTGACCGGGTTTGGACGCTGCGACCCTCTACCGAACAATAGATGGGGTGAAAACCACAAGTGTGAAAACCGCAATATTATCCACGGTCCCCAATTACCTATTGTCCGGAGTATCTCCTGCTTTCTTCTCGTGCGAAAAATTTATTGCTTACAAGTGATAATTGGCCAAGCGGCCAGCGACGGTCTCTGGGTATCTGCAGCGGCCTTTAAGGTCTTTGCAGATACCCAGAGACCGTCGCGGCTACAATGTATTTGAACGGGGAAATTTGACATGGTTAGGAAGCTGCGACTGGCGGCGACACATGGGGTGTCCTCTACCGAACAATAGATGTGGGGGGGACCACAAGTGTAAAAACCGCAATATTATCCACGGTCCCCAATTACCTATTGTCCGGAGTATCTCCCGCTTTCTTCTGAGTGCGAAAAATTTATTGCTTACAAGTGATAATTGGCCAAGCGACCCGCGACGGTCTCTGGGTATCTGCAAAGGCCTTAAGACCTGCTCTACAACCCCCCCCCCCGTCTTCATGAAGAAGAAATTCTGAAATTCCAGGGGTTTGGTTCCGAGATGAGTGTCAAAAGCAAAAGAGGGCATCCCATATAGCACGCATAAGTTCTCTGAACGTCTATTAACGTTCACAGAGCATTTTCTGAACGATTATAGATGTTAAGAGAACCTGTATGCAGTGACGGATCCAGAAAGTCTGTTTTGGGAAGGGGCTAAATTTTGAAAAAAGCTTATTTCACCCAAACAAAATGTATAATAAAGCAAAATTTTAGTCTAAAGCAATGTAAAAAGTTTTGGGAGGGGCTAAGTGATTAAAAAAGATCACTTTACATACACAAGGTGCATAATGAAGCAGAACGTTACCCTTTTGAGCAATCTCTTTTGGGGGGGCTGAAGCCCCCATCTAAATCCGCTACTGCCTGTATGTGCTGTATGGGATCACACCGATGGAATTCTAAAGGCAAGCTTTACCAACTTGCCTTTAGAATTCCATCGATGTGATCCCATACAGGTTCGGCGCACACAGGTTCTCTTAACATCTATAATCGTTCAGAATATGCTCTGTGAATGTTCATAGACGTACAGAGAACCTTTGCGTGCTGTCTGTGTAGGAATAGAGTGCTCAAGTGGACAAAACCGACCAGAATATATTTAAGATTAATGTACATGGAAGGTTCCTTTAGTGGGAAGTCGGTGAGAAATGGCAGAGAATGAAAGTAGTGGTAAAAGGACAGTTCACCTCAGGGGGTACCATGTTAAAAGTGGGGTACGCATGAGGTACCTGTGCTGAGCGGGGAAGGGGGGCGTGGTCGGACCGGATGTGGGGAGCGGATGTTCGAAGGGTTGATAAAAATATTTTTTCCTTTTTTTCAGATAAGGGGACTTGTAATTTTTTTCAGATTGTGACATATTTTTCAAATAAGGGGACTTGGAAAAAAATTTTCAAATTTGAACGCGCAACCTACAAAAGAATTCATAGACTAATAATTGTTGTCCATTAGACCGAGAATCCTTCAAGTATAAAATTGTAGGTGTATTGTGTTATACTTTAGTTTTCAAAATGAATTGGGACTTTGATTAATTTTTCGATTTTTTTTTTTTTTTTTTTATTTATTTAGTTTTCTTTACCATTTAGTAATAGAACCAATGCAAATTGAATAAATGTTGCTTAATACATACTTCTAATGTTTAGCTAATTTTTGTATACTGATTATAGCATATATTTAATAAGTAACAGTTTACTAGAATATTAAAGTAGGGTTTAGGATACCCATACATTTTCTACAAATTTCTTCTACTGTTAGGGAAGTAAGAAAATTATACCATAGAACGATTTTAGTACCTATAGATTTTACAAATAATGATTTTA
>JAWZYV010019339.1:0-32256 GCA_038373885.1 Cheiracanthium punctorium
TAATTCTTGAGTCTAAAAGAGGACATAACATGACTTAGTGCTATTAGTCTTCTTATTAAAAATCCATCAATATTCACTATAAGCTACAAGACTCTGTAATATCATAGTAGCCTGAAAGTGACTGCTTGCACAACTGGGGACACTGAGTTAATCTTCCTACAAAGCTTTTTACATTTTTGCATATCTAACAGGAGCCCCTACAGATGGTCTGCATAGGAAAGATCATATCAGCACAAAACTGTCTCCATGCACTAATGACAATTCAGAATCTCCCTACATATGTTAAAACTGTTCTCTGTGCCATAGATGAACCCATTACGGGTGCACCTAAAGCATATGATCTTCGAATTCAAAGCTTCCTGAAAGGACTATGAAACTGCCTGCATGCAGAAGTATCAATCCCTGGCTCAGTTTGTCGACATGCATAAGAACTGTTCTTATTGTGTCCCTTAGAAGAGCCCGCTGCTGATGGACTTGGTGCTGTTCGAGTGAAAAGCTTCCTGAAACGACTATGAAACTGTCTGCATGCAGAAGTATCAAGCCCTGGCTCAGTTTTTCATCATGCATAAGAACTGTTCTTATTGTGTCTCTTAGAAGAGCCCGCTGCTGAAGGACTTACTGCTGTTTGAGTAAAAAGCTTCCTGAAATGACTATGAAACTGTCTGCATGCAGAAGTATCAATCCCTGGCTCAGTTTGTCAACATGCATAAGAACTGTTCTTATTGTCTCTTAGAAGAGCCCGCTGCTGATGGACTTGGTGCTGTTCGAGTAAAAAGCTTCCTGAAACGACTATGAAACTGTCTGCATGCAGAAGTATCAAGCCCAGGCTCAGTTTTTCATCGTGCATAAGAACTGTTCTTATTGTATCTCTAAGAAGAGCCCGCTGCTGATGGACTTAGTGCTGTTCGAGTAAAAAGCTCATTGAAATGAATATGAGTTAAAAACTGCTTAAGATCATAGCAACATGGAGTTGACTGCTTGCGCAAAATTGAGATACTGATTTAATATCTCTAGATGTATTAAAGCTGCTTATGTTCTTGTGTGTTTGACAGGAGCCCCCCTACAGATGGTCTGCGTACGAAAGATCATAGCAGTGCAAAACTGTCTGAATGACAATACTGAATCTCCCGGCATATGTTCAAACTGTTTAAATTCCTCTATGCCTAACATGAGCTCGTTACAGGTGGACTAAAAGCAGTTGGTCTTCGAATTGAAAGTTGACTGAAATGACCATGAAACTGTCTGCTTGCACAAATGGCAGTCACTGGCTGTTTTCCTGCATGTATTAGAACTTTTCTTGTTCCTGCATCTCTAAGAAGAGCCAACTGCAGACCGTGCTGTTAGTCTTCCGATGTAAAGTTCATTCAAATGAACATAAGTCTGCTTAAGATCATTGCAGCATGCAACTGTCTGCTCGCACATATGGCAGTCAGTGGCCGTCTTCCTGCATGCATCCAAACTTTTCTTACTCCTGATGGACTTAGTGCTATTCGAGTAAAAAGCTTCCTGAAATGTCTATGAAACTGTCTGCATGCAGAAGTCATGCATGTGGACTAAAAGCAGTTGGTCTTCGAACTGAAAGTTGACTGAAATGACCATGAAACTGACTGCATGCGTAAATTGCAGTCACTGGCTGTTTTCCTGCATGTATTAGAACTTTTCTTGTTCCTGCATCTCTAAGAAGAGCCAAATGCAGACAGACTTCGTGCTGTTAGTCTTCCGATGTAAAGTTCATTCAAATGAACATAAGTCTGCTTAAGATCATTGCAGCATGCAACTGTCTGCTTGCACAAATGGCAGTCAGTGGCCGTCTTCCTGCATGCATCCAAACTTTTCTTACTCCTGATGGACTTAGTGCTGTTCGGGTAAAAAGCTTCCTGAAATGACTATGAAACTGTCTGCATGCAGAAGCCATGCATGTGGACTAAAAGCAGTTGGTCTTCGAACTGAAAGTTGGCTGAAATGACCTTGAAACTGACTGCATGCGTAAACTTCGAACTGCGCTACAGATGACTTTGAGTCTTCGAATAAAAAGTTCTTGAAATGAGCGTAATCTAAAATCCTGCTTAGGAGCACAGCTGTATACAGCAACGTAATGCGCTGATTCAAATTTCCTGCATACATTTGAACGAATTGTCCTATCAAGGCCTATTTCATGTGTCTTGAATAAGTTATTCTACAAATAGACTTAATTCATAGTGATCATAACCTTTAAAAATAAAAATTGCAGAGGAATGCCGATTTCAGCCTATCACAATGAATGTGCAAGCAGTTTAGAAACTTAATAGAAAAAAAAATTATGTATACGTTTATACCTTGAAAAAAATATCACGCTAGTTTTCTGAATGGAAGAAATTTAAAGTAAACATTTGTGTAAAATTTGAAAATTGAATGCTTAAAGATGTACTTTGTCTTATGCGTACAGTTATCTTTTTTTAAAATCTTACTGTGAGCATGAAATTTATGTTTATAATTTTTTTCTGTGAATGTATAAGCTTTATTAAATGACAGTATAAGCATACATGAATATAGTTCAAAGTAAAATTAAAAAAACAAAACTCCAAGAAATATTATTATACTTATTAAATTACATATGTTACTTATTTAATATCCTATTACAATATAATTTTGAAACTGTTCTATGAGAAGCCAAAAATTATGTATGAAATTCTTGTCTGATTATAACAATTTTGTAAAAATTATTTTAAGTAAACGAACGTTAATATTGCTGTATGCAAAGTTTGATTTTATTTTAATTATTCATTTATCCAATGACTTAGGAAGACTGATACTTTCTGAAATTCTTAAGAATCTGTTTTGTTCGACATATTTTTTTCTTTTAATATATTTGAAAGGAAACATCATATTTCAATTTCAGTTTAACTGAAAAAATGCCTTGTAAGCTATATGCTTTCACTCTTTAATTATTAAAAGAAATCAAAATTTGTATAGCGATATATTGGGTGGAAAATGTTTGTTATATTCCACGTATGTATTTGAAATGACATCTTTAATTGCTTTCAACTCTGATAGTAAATAATCATAATGTAGAATGAACTTATTGTCTATCAATAATATTACATATTATTTTAATTTAAAAATGAATTCTTAAAATGAATATTTTAGAAGTTACAATATTTTAAATTATTATTTGTCATATATTGATTCGTTTAAAATCGTAATCAGGAAAAAA
The DNA here is from genome assembly GCA_038373885.1 of Cheiracanthium punctorium. NCBI lineage: Eukaryota > Metazoa > Arthropoda > Arachnida > Araneae > Cheiracanthiidae > Cheiracanthium > Cheiracanthium punctorium. The sequence continues at coordinate 3,194 of JAWZYV010019339.1, forward strand.
ATACATAAAAATTATTTATTTTCTTTTAATTTAGCAAGTTACCGTTACTTTTTGGGGAAAAAGTATTTTTTACAAAAAATTTAACGATACTGTCAAAAGATGAAATTAACAGACAACAGTTATTTAAAAAGGGAGTTCAATTTTTCTAACCGTATAAAAATTTAAAAAATCATATTTACATATTTTGTACATTATATTTTTGAGTTTGGAAAGATAGTCGCGTAAATGAACGCAAGCTGACGATAAAAAATTCTGAAAATTCGTCCTGGAATAAATTTTAAAAAATGTATGTTTGAAATAATCATGGATTAAACGTTAACTGACATCATTAAAAGAGGGGGTATTTTATCTATATATACAAAGATAATTTTTTACCACGGGGACCGATTTCCATAATCCCTTTTTTTTTATTAGGAAAGCGGTAGCATAGGAGTGGACCCACCTTAATCTGAACACGTTCTGGGAATGTTATTCCGAAAATCGTAGAAAACAACGGAACCGTGTTTTGAATCCATTGCCAGTAACGGCATGAGTGGTAAATATCAGTCTCCTGGGTTGGCCACTTTTGGCGCTTTGTCACAAAGTTTGAAGCCCCAAAAAAAAAAAAAAAAAAAATTCTCAAAACTGAACTCAGCTTGATGGTAGTTCCTATATTGGGCGAGAAATGACCAAACCCTACTCTTTTATAATGGGAATTTGCATAGATTCCCTATTTGCGGTCTAATTAAACTGTTTACTTGAAACAAAATGCAGTATGTGATTATTGAATGCGTAGTACATTAATTTTTGACCTAATTAAACCTTACGAGAACAGATATCTCTCCTCTGCAAATTGCAAAACTGAACTTTTTAACCCATTTATGCCTAGCGTCCCTTTTTTGGGACGGCATTTTCGCTATGAGTCGAAAACGTTATTTATTTTTCCTAGCTTTTATTCATGAGTATTGAACCTCCACTCCGCACAATATTTTAACATGACCCAGAAGGATGTTGATATTTCGATTTTTATGCAAAATGATTTTAAAATAAATCATTCCTTGTTCAAGAAGTGGACATCAGAAATGTATCTATTATTTCTGTTATCAGTAAAAATCGAAGAAAGTCGCAAAAATATCCAGGCACAAATGGGTTAACAATGGGAATAGTCTGTCATTATGATAAAGTGTCATTTTAAGTCCGTTTTCATTTTCAAAATAATCCTACTTGCTTTCGTGGGATGTATTTGCTGCAAGTTCTGTTCTCCTATTATGTTGAAAAATATGAGATAAAAATGCAATCATTTCAAAATCATGAAATTTTAATGGACGTACAATACTAATCAGTCTGAGGTAGCAACATACTGGAACAGTCTTTAGCAATGGGATCCGAAATCTCAGTTGTGTCCTCACGGCGAGGACACAACGTGTTTAAAGGGATAGTAGACTGTTACTACACTATCCATTACGTCACTATTTGATATTTGTATAAATCTCTCTGCACGGTCCGCGAGCAATGCATGCTCAAGTGCGTCCAGTTATTCAAATGGGTGTTACTTTTACCTGTGGGTTGTAGATCTTTCTAAAAACACATAAAGTATTTTAAACAGAGTAAGGGGCCACATGGCCGTGATTTAAGGGGGTTTGGTAAAAGGACAACCTAAAAAAAAAGAGCTTGCAGCGGGCCGCAAAATATGTAACCAAGATCTTGAGTCAGCCCTCAAAACTACGACTTTTATTTATACCTGGGCGGGCGAAACATACATGCATGCATGTTTTAGGAATGCAAATGAATCACTCTATTTTACAGCAATACCACATTAAAATAACTACATCTATAGGACGAGCATTAGTCTAATAGACTCATCCTTAAACAACACTTCTCTGCAAATGCTTTAAAATTAATTATACATAGATCGAAAAAGAAAACTCTTGTGAAAAAACTACTTTTGTAACAATTATTTTTTTAAAACTGATTAAATGAGTGAACACTGATTTGTTGTGTGCTAAATTTATGAGAGTCCCGCAGTGGTCAGGGCGCTCAATTCAGTTTCCATTAGAACACAGCAAGTGAAGCAGCATCCGGCTTGGCCAGTCCTTGGGAGGGTCCACTTCCTCTCGGCTCGATTACTGTGGGATCGTGTACGCTCATGGGAAAGGGTGCACGTCCAAATGTCGTGGCTCCAATATCCTCCAAGTTGTTAAATGATATCTCTGGGGGTGCCAATTTCAGGGGGTGGGTCCCTCCTCTGGAATGGGTTCAAAATGCCAGGGGCTCTATCTACTTCCTCCCACTGGGGTCCTCAAAAGGGAAGGCGCACCCCCTCCGTCCATCGCCTCCCTTCGGGGGGGATCTGGCACAGCCGCTCGCAGTTGTCAAGGGGCATCAGAAACAACATTTTTGAGAGCTTTGCAATATTCAATCAAGCTACGGAAACCCCAATTTTACGTTGCATTGTTGCTCATTTTACTTGGACTTGGCTTAGGACCAGAGCCTGATTATCACACGGGCATGCGGGGCAGTAACCCGGGGCATCGGAAAAATAAGGGATCCCCCATATACCGATTTATTGTTATGATTTATTACATATTCATATAGACTGCAATAGTAAATTTTTTGCAACTCAATTTTCTTTGTAATATATCTATAGCATAATTTTTAACAATAAATGGAATTAAACACTATTGAATTAGAAGAACAGAAAATAAATTTCTAAGACTCGTGGATCGATAAACAAGAAGTTAGGAGTTTTGAAACCGTAGGGTATGGCCTTACATAGGCTTATCACAAAATATCCATCAGTTAACATTTTTTATTTCGTGATGAAAGAAAGAAAATTTCGAACTTTTTGGTGTATCCAGAACATTTTTTGAAGTGAGAAACTTGGCTCCTGTGCCTCGTCATGGCCATTCCTGGAATGAGTGCACCCAGGCGCTAATGGTATTCTTTAAAAATGTTTTAGTTTTATATCAGGAAAATGCAACAGCCAACAAAAATAACTTAAAATGCTCGTGATAGTATAGGGGCCCCAAAATAACCTCTTGCCCCGGGGCTCCGACCACCTATGATCAGGCGCTGCTTAGGACTTCGTTTAATCAAAGTCAAAAAGATCCTTTCAATCATTCAAGCAGTGTCTCCCTCATTCATCTGTTGCCCCACAGAGCTGGAATAGATCCAGGTCTTCTCATTCCCACATTGGTTTTTAACTCTTTATGTGACTAGTTCTCTATAAAGCCGTTTCAGCCAATCTGGGGTAAAAGCACTGCACGTACACTCCGAGGTGTTAGAGGTGTACCATTTATAATCTGACGTGATCTTCCAAGTGTTTTTAATTTTGGTTAAAAACAGGGGTTGGATAGAAACAGGTTTGGTTTTGGAAAATTTTTTCGTTAGAAACAGGGATAGTGTAATATAGAAAAGTGAATCCAAATTTTAGGATTTCAAACCACTTTCGGAATTGATAAGAAATATTTGAAGCTCAAGTTCGTCATATCATACTACTTTCACCTACATAATAAAACTGAACATTTTAACTGTAATTTGTGAAAGGAGGTTTATGCTAGAAATAATTTACGGTAGAAGTTGTCCGTTAAAAAAAAAAAAAAACAATCAAGTCTAGTGTCTGTTAACTAACTCATTAGCACCCAGCCATTATTGCATGCTTTAATTTGTGCTAATGCCTGCAGAGATTTAAAAAAAAAAAAATCCGGAACCACAGACGTGAAGAACCTTTTTAAAACGTATGTACTATAGTCTGTTCGCGGAAACGAGAGAACGAAAGTAAACAAACGGGTTACCAAAGAATTACATATTTTTTCACCAATCTCTAGTTTGGAGTTAAGAAAGGTTAAATGCACCTAACAGCGTAAATGGAAGAAAGCAGAAATTCATACTGTGTTTGGCGCTTTGGCAAAATGCCAGGTGCTTACTCTTCGCCAGTTTACATGTGCCATTATTTAGTTTCGTTCTCTCGACTCGGCGAACAGACTATAGCTGCAGTATCCTTTCTTCGTACGGAAAGAAGGAGGGTACTTTTCTAACACTGGTTATTGAACGAAGTTTTATTTATTCGGAGCAGTCAAATTATTTCACTCCTGACGTTGAACATTTGCACCAGAATAGCTGAACTGAAGAAAATAAAGTCAATTTGCAGTTTGTTTCAGAGCTGCTAAGCTTAGATCTTCACGCATGCATCAAAATTCGTTGTAGAAAAAATGACGTCAGGAGGCGCTGACTCTGCTAGGGCATTTTACGATCTGTCCTTGTCATAAGCAATCTTCTGGCAGTAAAATAATTTTTAATGCCTTCTGCGTATCTGCATTAATGAAAAATACGATCAATACCTTTAGTTATTGCACCCTTAAAATAATACAGTAGATTCCCCTTATAAGCACGGTAGATACGTTCCGTGCTATGAATCCGTGTTGTACTGGGCCTGGAGCTATACTCGACCTGGAGTGCGAATGGCACAGTATAATCGCTGCAAAACTTATTGGCACACTTTAGAAACACTATAATGTTCAGTGTTGTCATCAAAAGTTATATGAATGACAGGAGCTAAAGCGTCCTAAAACCAGAGCATCTGCCCCCATTGACCGTGCTGTGCGAGTCTCTTAACGTGTTATGCGAAAATGATCGCAATTTGTAAGCCGTGTTATGGGGGGGGTACTGTAATTCCATATTCTATTTTTAACATTCTAGTGACCGTTGTATACATTCAACTATAGATCTCAAAAGTCATTTCTAGCGTTCTTGGACCGAGAAAATAAAAATGCATTGATATGGAACAAATAACAAAATTAACTTACAAACGCTTTCAATTGGATACTCTGATCTTGAATGCAGTTCTTCCTATTTTGCATTTTTTCTTCGCGTGCAGTTTGATAGGCAGGAAATATCTTCACCGTTTTGAGAGATTAGCTCCGTAGCTGATAATTAACTATCCTTAAATATGAATCCATGTCTTCGCGCTAGTAAATAAGCAACTTTTTTATATGCCATTTTTCAGAAAAAAGGAAAATACTTCCGACAAAAGTAAAATAAAACGAAAATTTCCTGCATACGATATTTTGAATTGTGAGACAATAACTCTGTTTTCATTGGATTATAGCGGATTTTAAAGGAGACTAGCTGAAGTACCCGTCGTTGACGGGTTAGTACTCAATGCCAATTTCCAAAAAGCAAGAGCTTTCGTCAGCATTGTACGAGTACACAGAATGGATGGAGTATGTTGCCAAAAGTAAAGAAAGCGAAGTTACCATTTTTATGGATTGTTAAAATATCACAGGTTGGAGAGTCACTAAGTAATATCGTTTCATTCGTAATTATGGGATGCGCGAACGAATATGGACGCATATTGAAATCATTTTCGCAAAATCTGATCAATATTTTTGAAGAATTGGAAGCCTAGAATTTAAGTGGAGTGACAACCTACCCTGTCCCCCCATTTCGTTTCATTCCCTGCATTTCTTTATTTCGTGATGCTGGAACAAAATTTCAGCATTTTAAAACGATTTTCACGAAATCTCCAAATGTAATCAGAATATTTTAAAAATTCAACGCCTATAAATTAAGATTAGCAACTACCTATCCGATCACCCAATTTCGTATCGTTCGTACGAGTCGTTTTTACGTGATGCTGGAAGAAATAGAAACGTATTTTGAGAGAATTTTCTCAAAATTTAATAAAAATGTTTAAAAAATTGGACACCTATACTTTATGTGTAGCAACCCTCTATCCTATGACCCAATTTCATATCATTCGCTTGAGTCGTTATTACGTCATGCGTGAACAAAGATTCTCTCAGTTTGAAACGATTTTCGCAAAATCTCGAAATCCGATCGATTTTTTTTTTAATTAGATGCTTACAGTTTATGTTGAGTGACCACCTATCATTTGACCCCATATCATTTTTTCACCTTTGCAGTTACTACGTGATGTGCGAACACACATTTACGCAGTTTGAAACGATTTTCGCAAAATCTCAAAATCCAATCAAGATTTTTTTTTAAATTCGACGCCTATGCTTTAAGGTGAGTGACCACCTATCATGATACCCCATTTCATATCATTCGCTTCAGTCATTTTTACGTGATGCTTGAACAAAAAAAGCGTCACGGACAGAATAACAGAACGACAGACAGACAAACTTTTTTTTTTTTTTTGAGGTTCGCACCGGATTCCCAGGTGCTTGAAACGCATAGAAATCGCAAAATTTTTGAATTCCAAGAAATGTACCGACAAAATTCTAATTTTATTTATATAGATAGATTTTGCGGAATTAGTTCACCCAAGGTCAACTTTTCACGTCACAGCCTGATACCATGGCTGGATTTCTAAAGCCTATTTTTTAAACTCCTGACATCCAAATGACGTCAGTCTCACGTACGATACCCAACTTTCTGACTCAGTCGGTTCACTTTTAGGCTCATCGAATATCGAACAGAAGCTTTTCTTTATCTGGAAATAGCGAAAAATCCCTAAAATCTCGGAAAAGGGGAATTTTAACGTAATATATGTTTGCCATTTTTTATCTGCGTATCTGTACTAATTGGATCGGTCCCATTCGTGTAGGAGTAAACTTGCATACATCCCCCCTACCCAATAGATGTATTAAAAAGGCTTGCATGTGCCACTATGGTAACTCTTAATAGCTATTTTGTGGAAATCAAATTTATTATTCGTAAAATTAAGGTAGGAAAATGACATAGCGCTTATGTATTGTTGCAGAATTCTCAGCTTGTTTCTGGGTTCGTCATTCTAAAGTCCAGTGGGTGTAGACAGTTCTAGTAAAAAGTCCACTGGTCAGGATGGAACACAAACTTTATGGCTTCTAGAACTTCGTAGAACCATCAGGCGTACAAAATTTACAAGCACAATCTAACAGTCATGTGCTTTTAACAGTCCGCTTAGATCAGAAGCTTTCACGAATGCTGTCATTCTCACATAAAATAGAATACATCCACAGGTAGAACTTCAGTGGAAATATTCGACAGGGTGTCTACCATCATGCAAAGGTCACGAAAGTCACGGAAAAGTCAAGAATTGGTAAAAAGGTCACGAAAGTCAAGAAATGAAGCACTAGGTCACGATTTTTCCATTTCATTCAAATTCTTAGTTGGCGATTTTCGTAACCAAATTTCCTAAACTTTTGTGCACCATTTTTACAGTTTTGCTATTAAGCGTACGGTTTACCACATAATTCTATCGATCTTTGTTGTAGAGATATTTAATTTTGAAATCAGGGATTATTCTCTGATCACCCTGTATATTAATAGTGTTAAATTTAAAAGTATCATTTTTCTTCATTCTATCAGTATGATGCAGGGGTGCAGAAACTGTTTTTACTCTCAACATTTCCCTCAATCCATATGCAAATTTCCCCAAAATTTTATGATATGTTTATAGACTTGCATAAGTTCTGTATTACCATAAGTGTAAAAATATTTGCAATATACAAGCTACATACATGTTTACTAAACAATGGGTCCAAGTTAAGAGAAAGCAAACTGCTGGTGAAAAAGTTGAAAAAAAAATCTCTAAGAATAACCCGAAGAATTTTGTAATTCATTGTTAAAATCGAAATCATCTGCAAAATTTCCCCCAGATGGCTAAAATTTCTCCCTATCTTAGATTGTCGAATCGTACATATTCTGCATCCTTGGCACGAATGTATTTTTGATATCAGTGTTTCGTATTTGTTATGGTCAGGAAAAGGTCAAGAAATCAAGCTTACTTTATGTGGTAGACACCCTGTTCGAGGGATAGCCCTAAGAGACCCTCAAGACTCAGCAATCGAGAATGGACACACAGCACTTAAAAACAGCTTCATAAACAAGCGCGAAACACAGCTTCTATCACAGAGCAAAGCAGGCGTACTCACTGAGAGAGCTAGCTCCATTCACACATTCTCGACGGGAGCCAACTCACACTGAACTGGGGCCGATGAAACACGCCGGTATTTATAGAGGAGGCAGAAGCTGCGGGCAGCTTCCAGAAAAGTCTATTTCTTGAAGATTCTACATAAAGCGGGAATTTTGATGACGTCATAGAAGAGAAATGTTAGGTTAGTATGCGTTTTTAATGCGGAAAAACAAACTTCCAGGCCCCATTGAGAAAATCGCGCCCTATGAGACCCAAATGTCGCCAAGCTTGGCGACTTTTGACGAACTATCGCCCAATTGGCTACGACCCAGATTTCTTTTACTGGATGGCCTACAGGGGGAGGGGAATTCTTGAAAGTGCTTTAGCGTTTAAACGGTCCATTCGATTAAACTGAAATTGAGTACATATGTTATAAACCATCGTCACAAGACCGGTATGGATTTGGGTGTGTATAGCACTTAGTTTTTCTACAGGGCTACGACCCAGATTTCTTTGACATTATGGCCTATGGGGGGAAATTCTTGAAAGTGCGCTAGCATTGAAACGGTGCATTCGATGGAGCTCCAATTGGGTATATATGTTATAAACCACCATCGTAAGACCGGTATTGATTTGGGTATGTATAAGACCTACAGTTTTTCTACAGGGCTACGATCCAAGATTTCTTTGACATTATGGCCTATGGGGGGGAAATTCTTGAAAGTGCGCTCGCTTTTAAACGATACATTCGATTGAATTCAAATAGGTATATGTTATAAACCACCATCATAGTTTTCCTACACGCCTACGACAAAGATTTCTTTTACCTTACGGCCTATGGGGAGGAATTCTTGAAAGTGCGCAAGCGTTTAAACGGTGCATTCTATTGAGTTTCCATTGGGTCTATATGTTTGAATGATTCATCGATTCAAATGGATTGAAATTCTTGGTCATGATCTTCATCGTAAGTGTTCGGAAAGTCGAGTGGAGTCACTCCAGATTTTTTTCTTAAAAGTTTTTGTGATTCGTTCTCTTTCACTCATAAATTAACATTGAAAATGCGATCTCAGAAGTAATGATGAAGCAAGTGAAATGGCCCTCCCTGACAGACAGGGCCAAAAACACGGTCGCCATGACGACTCGAAATAGGTGCCTGTCGCTTAGCTTCTTGTGTATGTGTGCTCATGCCCATAAAACGCGCATTTCTGCTTTGTGCAGCTTACATATTCTTTGCCAAGAGAGGACAGTTCACGTCACTGAAATTGTGTCGTTTAGAACTGCCTATCCTTCCCAGAGTTTCCCTCCACAATTTGGATCCTCATCAAAAGGTGGGGGACTTCTGAATAGGGGCAACCCTCGGAAACGGCTAGCGACCGCCGGGAGGACTTTCGGAATCGCGGATTGAATGTGCACGTACACAGCATTTACACGATGGTCTTTAGTGTAGTGGGACGTAGGTATCGTAACCGGCAGTTTGCGGGTTCGATCGCGGATCGGTATCGAACCCGCAACCTTCCGGCATGGGGCCATCTATCCAGCGATTCTTCCATTTTTCAGCAGATGTCAGTGCTGTTAAAAATAATCGTGACCCTTTTTTGACGGGAAAGGGCGTGCTCAAAAGTGAAGGATTCTCGTGGAGCTATGTCCCCCCGCAACTATTTTTATAGAAGTCCAATCTATTCTTCGTGACTGGCAACCGTCAAAACGTCCGAGTTGGGTGTTCCCAGAGCGGGAACACTTCGCGTTAAAGGGTTAAATAATGATTTACAAATAGTACATGATATGCAACTGAACTCTGATAGTACGTCAAAATAGAGGTTTACCATTGAATGAATTGAAATATTTTATTTTAAAAAATTAATTATTTCGAAATAGTTTTAGCAAAATGGTTCGTAAGTTAAATAAATACTTACAAATAGTATGTGACGTACAGTTTAACTCGCTTATAACGTCCACGAAAATACCAAACAGTCATTTAAGACGTTACAACCGTGGGCGAACGAAACAGATTACTTTGACGTTTTAAAAGTTCTCACTTAGAGACGAGGTCAGGTCGCTGTAACTGAATTCAAAAAAATTTCATAGAGCCCCCCCCCCTACACACACACACCCCAAAAAAAATAATAAAATAAAACCCTGGGTGCCATGGGCGTCGGCAGAATATTTCCCATTGGGGGGGGGGACAAAGACTACTTCAACGTATTGTTACCATGTTGGAAAGAGCAAAAAAGCAAAAGAAAGCACTGCATACGAAAATCCCCCCCTTGCATTGCCCCCCCCTCCCCTATGCGGCCAGCGCCCATGCTGGGTGTACCATTGTGTAGCCCATGCACGGAAGCTGCACCAAGACAAATTCTGCGCTTTCTCTAAACAGAAGTCTTAAAAAAATATCACATAAACTGAATCGCCTGCCTATCGAAGTACAAAATCTCAAGCACTCGCTAACAAAGCATGACGCAAACCCGAGCAGCCGGCTGTGCGATGCTCTATTTCGGCGACCCCGCAGATTCATTTCTTCCTGTGGGATGCGGGACTGCTGCAGTCCCACGTGGTATTCCAGCACCCGGGCACAGCACCGGGGCGGGCATCGTGTGTCTCGCAACGTCCGGCCTCCTCCGGGGGGTGGTTCCATCTTGTGCGCTTGCGCAGCTCTGCTCTTTCACCCTGCTGTTTCTTCCGGGTTGAATCAACGCCCCCTAGAGAGGAAAGCCGCGGCGCTTACTTGTGACGTCACACCGAGTAGGTAAAGCAAAGTTTGCTTTACCTACTCGGTGTGACGTCACAAGTAAGCGCCGCGGCTTTCCTCTCGAGGGGGCGTTGGGTAATGCATCCGGGGTGAAGTGTTTCACAAGGTTTTGTTGCTTGATCATTTAAACCCTCTGAAGCGCATCCATTTCCCTATGCCGAAAAAGTGCAGCCATTGCCATCGCACGATTTAACTACCAGCAAGAGGGCGGACGATCGAAACGTTCATCGCGTGACACAGACCTAGCGACCCCCTTTTTGACGACAGCCAGCTGCGTCAGAAAAGGGTCTCTAGATCTGTGTCACAGGATGAACGTTTCGATCGTCCGCCCTCTTGCTGGTAGTTAAGTCGTGCGATGGCAACGTCTGCACTTTTTCGGCATTGGGCAGTCTATCTGGATGTCCTTCTAAAGTGTTTAATGGAAATGAAATGTGTACTTTGGGAATCATAACATCCAAACGTTCAAGGGTTGAAGAAAGTAAATTAAAATTTTCAGCTCCAAACGACTGTGGGTGCAGTGTGAAGAACAAGGTAAGAACTAAGAACGTAAAATGCTTTTTTGAAGTAAATGGCTTTGTATAACACACATGCACAGTAATAAGACGTCTTGTAAGGTATAAAAGTCCAGCCTTCTTCAGGAAAAAAAAACCCAATAAAGGTGGTGTTGAAAAAAAGGGCGAAATGTCTGTACTATCTCGAAACGTATGTACAATTTTATTTCTGTACGAGCTGAAGTAACAGTCTTTGACGGGTTAATATGTCTTGTAGGCTTACAAAATGTAGGAATTTCGGGAAATAGCATTATAGTTCAGGTTTATCGTGCGAAGTACAGTAGACACCGGTTATAACATACTCTCACGCGACCTAAAAAAGTAGTACGTTATAGCCGAAGTACGTTATAAGCAGAACCGCCGGTACGATTCAGTATTAGACAAAAAAAAGAAAGTGGTCTCGTCATTTCATGGTAATGTGTATTTTAAACAGGTCAGATTTTTTTTATAATTTAAATTAAACAACTAACTAACTAAATTAAACAATGAATCGTCCCAATTTTCAGTGGGAACGTTATAAGTTTTTCAGTTTATTTGAGAAAATTCTTTATTACTTTTTTGCTGAGATAAATATAATCTGTCACTTTCTTTTGTTTTAAATGGGCAGAGGCTACTTTAAAAATGCCGTTTTGGATATCCACAATGAACTTCTGTAGCGTCTCTGCATCATCCCTGCGGCATTCAAAAAATCGTGATCCTGTTTTTGCAGCATGGAATGCGTCGGGTAAACTTGGTATAGGCTACTCTGTTTCATCTTCACTATCATCAGAATCGTTATAGAGAGGGCTTTTCGAGAAGTATTGACATGGATGAATGACCCATAAGAAACAGGGTCTCGTTCTCAGCCCTACCTAGCAGGCCAAAAAGATAAAAGATCGCTCCCTTCCTTCGTACACCATTCATCTCGCTAGAGATTCTGAAAACAGACAACGAGTGTTTTTGTAGATACTGAAATTTCCGAGAACAGGGAAGAAAAGCAGCATTTTATTAGGTTGTAACGAAAGTTTCCCGCCACCGCAAACTTCGTCAGCACACAGTTCTCGTTGGCGTATTGGCTCCTATTTTGTCAAACGATTTTTGGCATTGGAAAGAAAGAGGCTTACTTTATAACACTGTGTTGTGAAATCTGTAAAAAATAGAGTTATCATTCAGTATAAGGTGTTCCAAATGGAACTATCACTCTAGAAGATTGGACCCATTTCCAGTTGTGTTGCGAAAAGTCAGCTACATAATATCAACGAATGATGAGTACAGCTTTCAGTACTATGGTTGTATCATGGGACACTGTGCCGGTTGGGTACCGAAAGTTCAAAAACAGTTATCTAAGGAGTGAGAAGTTAGTTTTTCGGGCAGATAGGGCGGAAAACTTTCGTTACAACCTGATATTTTTGGCTTTGGTGTAAAAAGTACGTTATAGCCGAAGTACGTACTTTTGTTAAGTACGTTTGAACCGAAGTTCAATAACATTATAAAATATACGACTTCAATCGGTACCTAACTTCTAGCTATACGTTATAATCGATAGTACGTTATAGCCCAGGTCCGTTATAACCGGTGCGCACTGTAATAACTTCCCTCTACAATTAAAAAAAAATCATGTTAAAGAATTATAAAGCAAATTAACGGGCGAACATCTTATTTTCAAAATTAGCATTGAGTGGAATGAGCATTTTAAAGTTGCAGATGAAGATGCTACTAGTATGCAATTGGAGAAAGACTCTCTTTGAAGTGCTTTTTTACAGTAAACAATTCATCTCAACACGCCAATGTTGGATTGGATTATATTAAGATGAATTTATGTAATGCGTTAAGGGGGCGGAAAAACTTTTTTCAGATTGCGTAAAATTAAAAAGTATTGAAAATTTAAAAAAAAATTCATTGCCTATACATTTTAGTTTGAGTAACGTCCTTCTGTGTTTCAAAATTTCACTTCATTCACTTTCCAATAAAACGGTGACAAATTTTTACGTGTATTCTCTTAATTCTAGAAAAAAATTCAAAAATGATTAGTCATCTTTAGCCATCTGTTCCTCTGTACCTAAATTTTTTATTTCACCCTTTGAGGCGCAACCCTTTACCAATGCTGAAAAAAGGGCAGCCGTTGCCATCGCTCGACTGAACGACCCGCAAGTGGGCGGACGATCGAAACGTTCATCGCGTGCCACAGATCGAGAGACCCCTGTTTTGGACGACAGCTAGCTGTGCCACACAGCCAGCTGCGTCAAAAAAAGGGTCTCTCGATCTGTGGCACGCGATGCACGTTTCGATCGTCTGCCCTCTTGCGGGTCGTTCAGTCGAGCGATGGCCACGGCTGCCCGTTTTTCAGCATGGGGCCATCTCTTCAGCTGCTCTCGCATTCTTCCCTTTTTCAGGAGACGTCAGTGCTGTTAAAAAGAATCGTGACCCTTTTTTGACGAGAAAGGACGTGCTTAAAAAGTAAAGGATTCTCGTGGAGCTCTGTCACCCGCCACTATTTTGATAGAAATCCAATCTATTCTTCGTGACTGGCAACAGTCAAAACGTCCGAGTTGGGTGTTACCAGAACGGGAACACTGCGCGTTAAAGGGTTAACAAAATGCATATCATTGTAGTCAAACAAAACACGTCATTTTCATGCCATTTTCAAGTTTTTGGCTACTCGTACCTTAGTCCAGGCGACACATTTGAAAATCGGATTTCGGTTTTTGCCAACTCCTTGTTCTTTCCAATTGGGCTATGGGTCGTTCATCCAACATTCTTATTTAATTTCTTAATTGTGCTGTAAAAATAAATGTACCGTATGCTCTGTTATAGAACGCATGGAGATTTTTAATTTATTATTGAATTCATTCCTTCTTAAATGACGGCAAATGGCGGTAATTTTATTTCTTAACTACAAAATCATGCGGAAATGCTAATTTGGGAACCCAATTTAAGAAAATGGCTACTCAACAAGTTCTGATGCCTGCAGTTTAAGTTTAGTGTGACCGCCTCTCATGTTTCCAAATTTCATTGAATTCGTTTCAACGTTATGGATGCAATGCGGGAACACGTACTTACGCATTTTGCTTAAATTTTCTCAAAATCTCAAATTTCGCTGAAAATTTTGGAAGAAACTTGACACCTGTAGATTGAGTGCCCACCAGTATTTTTATAGTATTTCATGACATTGGCTTCACCCGTTTTTACGACGTGATACTGTAACAAAAACATTTGCGCGGACAGAATGAAAGGCATATTTAATTTCTTAATTCCAAGTAATGTACAAGACAGACGCCTTATTTTAATTTTATGTACGTATGCATGTGTGTTTATACAAAGTTATTTGCGTTCAATGTTTAAATTATATTTTGATAATTTGTTGCATTAGCTAAAGCAGGGTGATTATTTTATTTTAATGCCATTTTCTGGCTTTTAAGGAAACGTACGGTACCTGAATTCTATCAGTTCTCGTGAATAAATTAAAAATAAATAAAATAACATCTCATTCCCATAAGAAAATGAGCTATTCATTAAAACCATTCGCTAAAAAATATTAAAAGTATTATCGATTTATTTATTTTCCAAAACGCCCGAATAGTCCCAATTTCCAGTGGTAACGTTACGTTTTTCAGTTTATATGTAAATATAGTAATGCCTCGTATTTTTTGGAGAGTTAGGTTACAGAAAATGTGTCCTAGGTAAGGAAGAATTACAAATGTTGGGTGGGATTCTATGAAAATTTTAATCAGTTTTTAATTCCAAGATTCCGGTAGTAGACATTACCTCAATCAACCTCCTAAGGGACTTTTATTTTATTAAAAAACAGTTAGAACGTTACCCTTAAAAAAGAAAAAAAAAGTTAAGAGTGCAGTACAGTGCCTAATAGCAAGTGCCGCTAAAGAACTTTAAACATTTCATTCCTAAACGGAGAAAAGCGGCACAACCCTTACTCTCCTGCAAAAAAAAACTTCTTTTTGGCTTCAGTTAGATAAATGAACAAAAAGGAGTCTTTTAAAAAGCGTTCCATTTCTTAAAAATAGAGGTTTTAGGACAAAATGTATCATTCGAAAAAATGTAGCATAACGCGTGCAGTTAAAATAATAATAATCGATTTTTTAGCTTCATTAAATCTATATCCTATTTTGCATTTGTTAAGATCACCCCTGCATGCCTATAAGAATAAAATGTAATCCAAATCATTTTAAAATGATCACCCTGCATTAGCCAATAGGAAATAAGTAATGTATTGAACTAACAACTCTCATGGGAACTCTATAAAATCTGGAATTTAAATGATCAAGCAACAAAACAGTTTTGAATGCATCCTATAGATTATTTCCCCACGTAGTTTCACTTTAACATACGTAGCCAAAACTGTTTATATGTTTTAGCTTAAGCTGTGTTTTTGAACTATGACTTGAGTATTATTTTATTTGCTTGGTTTCCATGGTCCAATCGATAAGATACCGTGTTACACAAGGCATTAGATGATAATAGTTGTTGAGCAGGTACTGCGTAGGACGGGATCAGGAAAAGTCAAATAGTCCATTTACTGTTTTTGGGTTCGATTCCCACATCATCCGCTGGTGTACGATAGGGGGTTCGATTTCCACATTATCCGATGGTGTATGGACTTGAGTTCGATGCCCACGTTATCCGTTGGTGTGCCCTCGTGTGTTCGATTGCCATATTATCCGCTGGTGTACGATAATGGGTTCGATTCCCACATAATATGCTGAGTTAAGCGCGGAGTAAACGCGTAGTTACCAGAATCGTTCTTTCCGTCCGGTAGTTACCAGTTGCGTTGTTTCCGTGGGTGGGTCAGTAATGTCAGATCCCGTGTTGCACGAGGCATACGGTAGTGGGTTCGATTCCCACATTATCCGTTTGTGTACGATCTTGGGTTCGATGCCCTCGACATCCACTGTTAAACTAAAGTGGGTTCGATTCGCACATAATGCACTAATTTAAGCGCGTAGTTACCAGATGCGTTGTTTCCGTGGGTGGGCCAGTAATGTCAGATATCGTGGTGCACGAGGCATACGGTAGTGGGTACGATTCCCACATTATCCGTTGGTGTACGATCTGGGGTTCGATTTCCTCGACATCCACTGTTGAACTAAAGTGGGTTCGATTCGCACATAATGCACTAATTTAAGCGCGTAGTTACCAGATGCGTTGTTTCCGTGGGTGGGTCAGTAATGTCAGATACCGTGGTGCACGAGGCATACGGTAGTGGGTTCGATTCCCACATTATCCGTTGGTGTACGATCTTGGGTTCGATTTCCTCGACATCCACTGTTGAACTAAAGTGGGTTCGATTCGCACATAATGCACTAATTTAAGCGCGTAGTTACCAGATGCGTTGTTTCCGTGGGTGGGCCAGTAATGTCAGATATCGTGGTGCACGAGGCATACGGTAGTGGGTTCGATTCCCACATTATCCGTTGGTGTACGATCTTGGGTTCGATTCCCTCGACATCCACTGTTGAACAAAACTGGGTTCGATTCCCACATAATGCACTAATTTAAGCGCGTAGTTACCAGATGCGTTGTTTCCGTGGGTGGGTCAGTAATGTCAGATCCCGTGTTGCACGAGGCATACGGTAGTGGGTTCGATTCCCACATTATCCGTTGGTGTACGATCTTGGGTTCGATTCCCTCGACATCCACTGTTGAACAAAACTGGGTTCGATTCCCACATAATGCACTAATTTAAGCGCGTAGTTACCAGATGCGTTGTTTCCGTGGGTGGGTCAGTAATGTCAGATCCCGTGTTGCACGAGGCATACGGTAGTGGGTTCGATTCCCACATTATCCGTTGGTGTACGATCTTGGGTTCGATTCCCTCGACATCCACTGTTGAACAAAACTGGGTTCGATTCCCACATAATGCACTAATTTAAGCGCGTAGTTACCAGATGCGTTGTTTCCGTGGGTGGGTCAGTAATGTCAGATCCCGTGTTGCACGAGGCATACGGTAGTGGGTTCGATTCCCACATTATCCGTTTGTGTACGATCTTGGGTTCGATTCCCTCGACATCCACTGTTGAACTAAAGTGGGTTCGATTCCCACATAATGCACTAATTTAAGCGCGTAGTTACCAGATGCGTTGTTTCCGTGGGTGGGTCAGTAATGTCAGATCCCTTGGTGCACGAGGCATACGGTAGTGGGTTCGATTCCCACATTATCCGTTTGTGTACGATCTTGGGTTCGATTCCCTCGACATCCACTGTTGTACTAAAGTGGGTTCGATTCCCACATAATGCACTAATTTAAGCGCGTAGTTACCAGATGCGTTGTTTCCGTGGGTGGGTCAGTTCGGTCAGACCCCGTGTTGCACGAGGCATGCGGTAGTTCCCACCTTACCACTAGCGTTATGTGGGAGGTAGTCCTCCCACATAATGCACTAATTTAAGCGCGTAGTTACCAGATGCGTTGTTTCCGTGGGTGGGTCAGTTCTTTCAGATCCCGTGTTGCAGAGGTGTTAGTGAATTATAGTTTGGGAGCAGGTACTGCGTAGGACGGGATCGGGAAAGTCAAATATTCAGTGTACGGTCTTCGTTTTGATTCCCACATAATCCGTTGGTGTACGGTAGTGGGTTCGATTCCCACATTATCCGCTGGTGTACGGTCTTTGGTTCGATTCTCACATAAATCGCTGGTGTATGGTCTTGGGTTGGATTCTGACGCAGTGGTAATTAAATGAGCTACACCAGTCAACTCTTTTAAATTAAAAAGAACTATGAACAACATACAAGTACAACGGCAACTGTTCTGTTGCACTGAACCGACAACACAAGAAATTTAAACGTCCTTATATACAGGCACGCCATCTCTCGGGCGTACATTTGCATTTACCTGGTTTCTTCTTCTCTTGGACGTCGGAACGAAACCTTGTGACTCTGACAGATTCCCATATTACCGCTGGTGTACGGTCTTGGGTTCGATTCCCACATTATCCGCTGGTGTACGGTAGAGGGTTCGATTCCCATGTAATGCGCTAAGTTAAGCGCGGAGTAAAAGCGTAGTTATTAATGTTTACGTGGGTGGGTCAGTTCGGTGAGATCCCGTGTTGCACGAGGCATTAATGTAAAATCCTTGGGGAGCTGGTATTGAGTAGGACGGGATCAACAATAGTGAAATAGTCAGTTTACTGTTTTGGATTCGATTCCCACATAATCCGCTAGTATACGGTCTTGGGTTCGATTCCAACATAATCCGCTAGTATACGGTCCTGGGTTCGATTCCCACATAATCCGCTAACGCTAGTTACCGGTAGTTACGCGTAGTTAATCCGTGTGGCTGATCGTGGAATAGTGTTGGTTATGTGGCTTTACGATCCCATAGAAATTGAACACAAAAGAATGGCGTTAATAAGTAGGTCAGCTCTGTTGTAGGTCAGACCTAGTTTTGTAAAAAAAGAATTTTAGGTATAAGAATTGCTTTTGAGGTGGATTTATTTGTCTTGAGTGTTTGACGTTTTAGAAACGGAACGAGAGAGACGGAAAAACTGTGGAAAAGGTAATCGAGAAATAACCGCATTTCCTATCCTAATTTTATCAGTAAGTAATCCGTTTGTGGAAAAACACGTTAGAAAAAAAATTTGAGAAATCAAGCTATCATATGCGACATGTTTCGCTTTTATGGAGCACACTATTTTAAATATGAATTAGACATACGGCCGAATATTTTTTGAGGGTTTGTGGATAGGTCTATTTTGTTATATTCTGTGTTATACAGGACATTCGTAGAAAATGGTGGTGGAATATCACATGTGATTTAGATTTACTTGTTCACCTTGAGTGACTGCCCAGCCAACAGGTTCTCTGAACGTCTATTAACGTTCAGAAGACGTTTAGAGAACCTGTGTGTGTTTTCTGGGTGGTATTGTAGAAAAGGAACGTAGAACAAACCAGTGTACCTTCGGAGTGAAATCTACCGTTCGGCCGAGCCGGATTGCGCCTCATTCTACCACCCAGAAGTCCCTGGGTTCAAACCCAGCTCTCGCCACACGCTCTCCCTACAACACTTTAAGCAACCTGGGGTTGTGTGAGAAACGAACCTACGACCTGCGATGAGTGCAGAAAAGACAATCCCTTAACCTCTAAGCCACCGTTTCCCCATGTCAAGTAGAGGTGTGTTTTGAGAGGGTTGGTTGATTTGGTCAGCTACTGTCGTCTTACACAGGCCAGGCGCAGCAACTGGTTTTTTGAGTAGCCATTGCGTTTGAGGTTTAATCATTGGGCTTTGGTGCCTCACATTTAAGAAATAAAACGTTAAGTGATCGCATCTTCCTTTGGGGTTCATTTTGAGTGGATTGCTAGATTGGGTCTTTTCACGGGTAACACCGGGCATAAGTATCTAATGACTAGCAACTGCGTTTGCAGTGTACACTGGCTCAAAAAAGTAATCGAGTAATAGCTAAGTTTCGTATTTTTGTATAGCGGATGAATACCGGAAAAGCGCCCTCCCCCAATCTTGGAGGAAAAATCGCGATCTGTGGGGGCGGATAAACGGTAAAATTGAGAAAAATACACTGGCTGCATTCGTAAACGACAAACTCGTTGCACGAGTTTTTGTAAGAAAACTGGAATGCGTGTGTTGAGTGCTGTCAGGGGTTATCAGTTTCTTTTGACTTTACGAACAACTTTCCACAATGGCCACTCTTTCTTTTAAAAATCCTGCTAATTTTTTATTGAGTATGCACTAAAAACTCTCCTTAGCAAAATGAACGCATTCGCGAATTGTAAACAAGCATGTCTTCTAGGCGACGGAACTCCAATTTATTGAGTAACTTCAAGGCGACGGAACTTCAATAAAAAATCAGCAGGATTTTTAAAAGAAAGAGTGGCCATCATTGAAGTGCACAGTTCAAAATTTAGAAATTTCAACTTCATTTTTTCAAAAGTATTCAGCAAGATAAATTCAAATTTTCGCTCATAACGGTTTAAATCAACTTCAATCTCAACACTAAAACATGCATTTTTGAATGGACTAAAATTGAAAATACAAGAAAAGGATTACCTTTGAAAAATGATGTACCTTCGTAGCATTTTCTAACGTACGCATGAATGTCCTCCTCGAAAAAATAATATTTGCAGCTTCAGCAAGAGTAAAATGCTTTTCACAACAACATGCTTTTCCATAACAACGGACGCCATTTGAAAACAGCAACAACGTGCAGCAAGTGTATCTTCTCAACAACGGAACGAACTTGATCCGCTTTCAGTTAACTTCGTTTGAAACGAATCGCACTCAGTTTTGTATACGAACGCTGTAATTTTTAAACTGAATGCACTCAGTTTCCTTTACGAACACCTTAGATAGAAACTCGTTACACGACTGCAACTCGTTTGGCGTTTACGAATGCGGCCAGGCGCCAAGTATCAACGTATAATGACGTATTTGACATAACCCTTAAACTCTTAACTGCATAATGCCGAGATTTTGTATTTAGAATATTGTAACGTACAATTGTACACCTTTACTTCTTAATCCGCAAAATTGTTCCTCTTTCACTGTTATTTAAAAGGGAACCCACTGAACGTTCTGCCATACTGAGAGCAACACAGTGACTTCATTTCGTCCAATGCTGAGGATAGCTAATGCCATCTCCTTGTATTCATAACTCTGTGGTAACAGACACGGATATGTCCTGGATGAGGTTCTCGTGAACGAGGGAAGCCGGTGCCTGAAAGGTTAAGGGCCTGTCCTCCTCTCTTAAGCGTACGGTCCTGAGTTCGATTCCCACTTCTCCCCTGGTTGTTTGTGTTTGATTTTATGAACTGTATAACTAACTTCCTTCCTCTGTGCTAGTCTTGGACCGCATTTGTAAACACCGAAGGAGTTTCACTCATGCAATAACTTTCTATCTAAGGTGTCCGTAAAGGAAACTGACTGCATTCAGTTTATAAACTAGAGCGTTCGTATACAAAACAGAGTGCGTTTAGTTTCAAACTAAGTAAACTGAGCACGGAGCAGGTTCATCCAGTTGTTGAGAAGATACGCTTGCTGCATGTTCTTTTTGTTTCGAAATGGCGTCCGTTGTAATGGAAAAGTATGCTATGAAAAGTATTTTACGTTTGCTGAAGCTGCAAATATTATTTTTTCGAAGTGGAAATTCATGCGTACGTTAGAAACTGCAACGAATGTGCATAATGTTTCAAAGGTCATCTGTAAGAAACAGATAGCATAGAACTGCACTAAACTAATGCGTTTGTTTAATGCTATCAGTGGGTATCAGTTTCTTTTGACTTTACGAACAAATTTAGTTTATTGAGTTTCGTCGCCTAGAAGACGTGTTTGTTTACAATTCGCGAATGCATTATTTTTGCTAAGGAGAGTTTTTAGTACATACTCAATATAAAATCAACAGGATTTTTAAAAGAAAGAGGGGCCATCATTGAAGTGCACAGATCCAAATTTAGAAAAATTTCAACCTTATTTTTTCATAAGTATTTAGCAAGAGAAGTTCCGATTTCGCTAATAACTGTTTAAATCCACTTCAATCTCAACACTAAAGTATGCATTTTTGAATGGACTAAAATGAAAAAATGCAAGAAAATGATTACCTTTGAAACATTATGTACCTTCGTAGCAGTTTCTAACGCATGCATGAATGTCCTCCTCGAAAAAATAATATTTGCAGCTTCAGCAAAAGTAAAATACTTTTCATAACAACATACTTTTCATAACAACGGACGCCATTGTAGCTTCTAAACAACTGAATGAACTTGATCCGCTTTCAGTTTACTTCGTTTGAAACGAATCGCACTCAGTTTTGCATACGAAACCTCTAATTTTTCAACTAAATGCACTCAGTTTCCTTTACGAACACCTTAGATAGAAACTCATTGCACGATTGCAAGTCGTTTGGCGTTTACGAAAGAAGGCGCCAAGAATAATGACGTATTTGACATAACTGTAAAATTCTTAACTGCATAATGCCGAGATTATGTATTTAGAATATTGTAACGTATAATTGTACACTTTGAAACTAACCGCACTCAGTTTTGTATACGAACGTTCTAGTTTATAAACTGAATGAACTCAGTTTCCTTTATGGACACTTTAGATGGAAACTCGTTGCACGAGTGCAACGAGTTTGGCGTTTACGAATGCGGCCCTAGTGCTGTCTATTTTATTCGACGAGGACCTAAAAGCGGATACTTGGAACCACGGAAACGAGTCCTAAAACAACAATACAAGGAAAATTGCAAATAAAGCTAAATTCTTGGATCGTAATGTTTGAAGAAAGACAATCCTCTAGCACCGAGAATTGGTAGGTAAGATCTCGTGGTTCTACTGCTACCGAGGTTCGAGTAGGCAGAGAATTGTGAGGGGTTCCAGTATTCAGGCATTCCTTTCCCTTACTGCAGAAGGATTTCAACATGCGGATAAGCCTACGGTACTGAAATACGTGTTTCAAGGAGACAGTAACGATGACAGCGAAAACAAAGACTATAAACAAACAAGTATTTTCAAGGAAATATAAAGATTTTAAGAGGACAAGATCAAGCAGCGTCGCCGAGAAAGGGTAGGTGAGATCTTAAGATTTCGCTTTTCAATTCGACCCTGTGTCATCCGCTACTGTTCAGCAAAAATCACCCATGAGAGTGCTTTTCAGATGTGTGATAGGATCGTATTGCAAGTATCCACTTTCTGGTAGCCATCTTGTTGCGCGTTGAGTTAAATGAACATCCCAAATTTTAAGTTGTGTCATCATCGAATGCATTATTTTAGTTTTCTAGTCACGATGTTCTTTCACGTTAAGTTAGACATCTGACGATATACTTGTATGTGAGGGGATGGGGAATGCAACTTTGTGTGTTTTGTACTTACTTTTTTGTGTGTAGATAATGTTTTTATGCTATGAGTGAGATGTAAAAGATGGTATGTTGTCCTAGATTCGCCACTAGGACCACTCGATAACATAATTGAGACAATCCTATTCTGTAATAGTTGCAGATGCCAAAAATTTGTTTACGTAGTAAACATTCTGCCTTATAAATTCTTTTTAAAGTACATTTAAAAGTCCGCTAGCTTGATGATGGATAAAAGTAATTTTTGATGTGTTAATTATCCTTTGTTTTCATTCTTCTTTTTTTAAACAGTTTACTATTTTTTTAGTCATTTTTGTGTTCACGCTAGAAATAACTTTATACAAAATGAGCACAACTTTCATTGGAGTTTGTAAAGCTTTGTTCCATGGGATAGGAAGAAATTTCTTGAGCATCTAGTCTGGAATTGGGAGGGTGACAATGTGTATTTGTAATATCTGTCAGGGGCGTAGCCAGGGGAGGGGATATCGGGATATATCCCCCGCCCCGAAATTTTTGGATTAGTGATGAAATTCTGTCTATTTATACATATATAAGTTCATATCCCCCCCCCCGAAAAATGTTCCTGGCTACGCGCATGGTATCTGTAATTGGTAAAAGTTTTTAAAAAATTACAGAATGGATGTAGATTTTTAAAACTGTGTCAAAATAAAAGAGTAAGAAAATGAAAAATTGAAGTCTGAAATCAGGTATTGCAGAATAATCACTCAGATCGGGCTTTCCCATGCCCCCCCAAGGCCTTAGTTTGAAAAACCCTCCAAGATAAATAAAATAGCTTAAAACAGAATCCAATGGACGTTCAAACACATTTATTGTTAACATTATAATAACTAATAAGTAAAAAATATGGATGTTAATAGAACAATGTAAATGAATAAATAAATCATGTCAAAAGCATGCACTACAAAAACACTTTACAACACAATCTTGTTTCTTTACGTCTTTCCACCAAGGCCGTACCCGGGGGGGTGGGGGTCCGGTCCCCCCCCCCCCAAAAAATAATATATTGTAAACCAAATAATGATGATGGAAGCCTTTTCGTGAAAAATTTGCCTTTTTTGCCGTTTGGTCCCCCCCCCCCCCGAAATTTTTTTCTGGGTACGGCCATGCTTTCAACGCAGCAAAAAGTAAATTTTTCTCTTCCATCGTTGCAAAAACGCTAAGGAAGGGATACAGGGTTTAAAATATGAAACAGTTTAACCCTTTAACGCGCAGTGTTCAAGGATAGATTGGATTTCTATAAAAATAGTGGCGGATGACAGAGCTCCACGAGAATCCTTTACTTTTGAGCACGTCCTTTCCCGTGAAAAAGGGTCACGATTATTAATTATTTTTAACAGCACTGACATCTGCTGAAAACATGGAAGAAGGCGAGAACAGCTGGATAGATGGCCCAATGCTGAAAAAGGAGGCAGTCGTTGCCATCGCTCGACTTAACGACCCGCAAGAGGGCGGACGATCGAAACGTTCATCGCTTGCCACAGATCTAGAGACTCTTTTTTGACGACAGCCGGCTGTGAGTCAACCCTCTTGCTGGTCGTTAAGTCGAGCGATGGCAACAGCTGCCCTTCTTTCAGCATTGGGAAGGGGTTGCGCCTCAAAGGGTTAAAAGACTTTTCAACGATACTTTTCTTTGAAACGTAACCAGTCGAAATCCATTGTTCAGGCAGAACTGCTCTGTCATTTAGAAGTTACTAAAAATTTATTTCTTTGAATTTCATGTATTATTTTCTTTCTTTTTGTTTTAGTAGAGGAAAAAAAAATTTATTTTCTTGTATACTTAATAGAATGAATGTTATATTTAGACTTCGTGATTTTTAAACACTATCGTAAATGATGTTTGCCTCACCATGGCACAGTGGTTATGTCACTGGAAATGGTAGACGGGCGAGGTGTGAATTTCGGGTTCGGGTTCCATCGGACGTCCGTCGACCAAACAGTTCGGAGTTTTCCGTGGTTTTCTCCTAAACTTAGCGTCAATACGGGTTAGGACCCTTTAAAAAGACCCCACGGAGGGCACCCCACCCATAGGTCTAGATCCCTAAGATAATGGGTCTTAATCCCACAACACAACAGTAAATGATGTTTGTGGTTCGAGTTTGTCTGCCTGTCCGTGCCAGTGGCGTATCCAAATCGCTAGAAATCAGCTAGAAATCGCTAAGCCTTAGTGTTACTGCAGTATTGTATCTCTTTCAAACAAAATAAGTTTAGATGAAGTGGGCCGAAAATATAGCCACTAGCCATGGTCCAGAATATACTGTACGATAATTGCAGTGGAAAAAGTAAACCTTTAATCTCGAATTTTGATGTACTAAAACAAAGCCTTTAATCTGTGCTTTGGCTATAATATCGGCGTTTGCAGAAAAGTTATTTTTTTGTAATGCTATACAGAAATAAACTGTTGCCTCTTTTATACATACTTTCATGTATGCTGTTAGTAAAAAGTGTGCCTAAAATTTCCCGCACCTTATTGAATTGTAAAAGAAAGGGCGTTATAGGAAACTCAAAATTGCAAAGCATTAAGTGAATACGTTACGTATAGGAAGTGAGCTCCACGTCTATTACAATACATTCATCACCGGAACTTCTTGAAATTCAATTTACAAGTTATACACATGAGTGACTGAAGTGATTTTTCTGCTCGGGAAATAAAATTCATCATCTTGGATGCCAAATGATATGCAAAAGCACAATCTGTCTAACAACGATATTTTATGAAGGTCCCTACACCAGTGGTTCTCAACCTTTAAACGTCGCGCCCCCCAACAAAGGCTCACTTACGGTGGAGCGCCCCCCCACCTCACAATTTTCAGCATACATTCAGTGTTTTAATCTTTAACCCTTTGAGGCGCAACCCTTTCCCAATGCTGAAAAAAGGGCAGCCGTTGCCATCGCTGGGCTTAACGACCCGCAAGAGGGCGGACGGTCGAAACGTTCATCGCGTGCCACAGATCTAGAGACCCTTTTTGGACGACAGCTGGAAGTTCGCGCACAGCCGGTTGTCGTCAAAAAAGGGTCTCTAGATCTGTGGCACGCGATGAACGTTTCGATCGTCCGCCCTCTTGCTGATAGTTGAGTCGAGGATTGGCAACGGCTGCCCTTTTTTCAGCACTGGGCAATCTATCCAGCTGTTTTCGCATGCTTCCATTTTTCAGCCGATGTCAGTGCTGTTAAAAAATAATCGCGACCCTTTTTGGACGGGAAAGGACGTACACAAAAGTAAAGGATTATCGTGGAGCTCTGTCACCCGCCACTCTTTTTTATAGAAATCCAATGTATTCTTCGTGACTGGCAACCGTCCAAACGTCCGAGCTGGGTGTTCCCAGAGCGGGAACACTGCGCGTTAAAGGGTTAACAATGAACATGTAGTCGAATTTTCTACAAAATAATGTTGTCAGTCAAGTTTCAATGAACATTTTAAGCGAAAATGGATCTACTTTTGAGTCAAATTGAGAATAAATAAGATGATTTTTTAAAAACATGCATCACGACTGGCTCTTTGGTTTTTCTCACGCCCCCTGAAAACGCTCTGCGCCCTCCTTGAGGGTCGCGCCCCACAGGTTGAGAAACGCTGCCCTGCACTATCAGGCCTCTCAATGGGTCCTCGTTTTTTTAAATTCCTAACTTCATCCAAGTTTCATTTATACAGCCTAGTATTTGAATGGTTTGATAGACGAAACCTTCACATCTAAAAGAACATTTGACAACTGTTGAAGAAGCAGAACATTTTACTCTATTATTCATAGAGAGGTAGGAATTTTTAAAAAATAGGACCCACTGAAAGGCCTGCACTACCGTTATGCGTAGGTTTCACTGTATTACGTGTCGGCGCTGTTTATCACTCTGTAGAAAACGGTGCACGTATCATGGATAGCTCGACCCACGAAGGAAAAAACAGCAGTATTCGAATTCTGTCCTATTCCGAGACCCTTCGTTCGAAAGTAGTAGTCCTTTGGGTGTCCTCTTTTCGCATCCGAAGCTACGGATCTCCTTTCTCTGCCCACCGTTGCTTCCAGGCACGGGTTGTCTGGGTGGGACCCCAGATAGCTCGGATGCAACGACGGACCAACCGATGCCTTCTCGTCTTTGCAAGATCGCATTTTTTATTCCTTCTTGGCTGTTTCACGCTGTGCTTAAAAGGAGTAGCGAAAAAGTTAAAAAATAAGTTTAAAATATGCAATTACAGTGAAACCTCTCCGAGCGGTCACCCCTCTAAACGGCCCATTTTTCATGGCAGGGATTTTTCAGCTCATAGACGTAATGTTAAAATAACCTCTATCAGCGGCCACTCGACCCCCTCTAAACGGCCACCGAGTGGGATCGCCCATTTCATTTTTCGGGAAATAATACTCATTCCATGCTTTCATTTTGAGCGGAAAAAAAAATCTAAGGTCAGGTTTAGGGTCGACTATAAAACCCAGTCATCACTTGCGAAGTCTATGGGAGCAAAAATGCCGTTCACGTCCACGTTCACGCCAGTTTCATTTTATGAGTGGGTCGGTGATCTGAGTTGCCAATCGGAAAGAAAGTGAGCTGAATGGTTGAACTGCGGAAAAACGCACATCAACAAAGTCATTCAAGAAAAGGATTTTATTTTGAAAGAATGCGAAGACTTCCAATGCCGTGGTGTTCAACGGACGAGATCTGCTTTATAAAGCAATAAAAAAGAACTTGATAAAATAGTTGTTTCAGTGAAAAGTAAAAACTGAAAACAGACACACATTGTATCTTTTCTTCTAAAAGTATAAGAAAGCATTCAGTAAAGTACTAGTTCCTCTTTAGATAAGTTTTAAATAAGGAATGTGTGTCACATTTGTTTATAGGACGCATTATAGCAGTTATCTTATAAGAGTCAATAAAACCTTTCAGAGCGGCCACCCCCTCTGAGCGGCCCAATAGTCTCGGTACGGGGGGGTGGCCGCTCAGAGAGGTTTCACTATATAGGTATAGATATAAACAGGGTGACCCAAAAACAGATCTCTGAGCCCATTTCTGATGAAAGGCTGACATTTTATACATCAATTTATTTAAAGGTATGGAGTGCATTTTACTTTTGGGGAATTTTTTTTTGGATGGGGGCCGTATAAAAATTTAAATTTTGTATTTATTGGGACTGGATCGCCTGAAAATGTTAATAAACTCCGTAAAATTCTGCAGACTTTTTTTTACGTAAATTTGTAGTTGATGATATGTGTCTATGATCAAAGCTTAGGTGAGGGATTTTGGGACCCCTGTCTATATACAGGTTGTCCAACAAGATCCCATAAACTCTTGCACAGTCAGATTCTTCTCTTGGAGTACATAAAAAAGGTCCAAAGAACCCTAGTACTAAGAGTCATCATTTTGGAAAAAATACGAGAAACAATGAGAAGCGCCCCATCTGGGGTACGAAAAAAAACCTCACACGCAAGTATGAACTGAGCGTAAGTATTTGCATAGGTTTATACGAAACGATTTTCAAAATATCCACGAATGCATATCGTGGCCTGTATGCGTGAACCCTGTCGATGGTTATTGCTGACGTCGCATCCACCTGGTGTCCACAAATGCATGAAAGGGAAAACTCACTAATTTTTTTTTACAGTCACCAGGTCTCAGCCGACGACCTCTTTCAGACGTCCATTTAACCCTTTAACGCGCAGTGTTCCCGCTCTGGGAACACCCAACTCGGACGTTTGGACTGTTGCCAGTCACGAAGAATACATTGGATTTCTATTAAAATAGTGGCGGGTGGCACAGCTCCACGAGAAGCCTTTACTTTTTAGCACATCCTTTCCCGTCAAAAAAGGGTCACGATTCTTTTGAACAGCATTGACATCTGCTGAAAAAGGGAAAAATGCGAGAACAGCTGGATAGATTGCCCCATGCTGGAAAAAGGGCAGCCACAGCCAGCTGCGTCAAAGAGTGTCTCTCGATCTGTGGCACGCGATGAACGTTTCGATCGTCTGCCATCTTGCTGGTAGTTAAGTCTAGCCCTTTTTTCAGCATTGTTAAAGAATTATGCCTCAAAGGGTTAAGAAAAAATTCAAAGAGGAGAATCGGGTTGTCCAGAGCTCGTCCAGTACTGCTGGGATACCCTGTACTGTATAGTTGCAGTTATACCTCGGAGAGTAAAAGGGCT
>JAWZYV010019340.1:0-24169 GCA_038373885.1 Cheiracanthium punctorium
AAACTAATAAGCCATATAACAATATTTTAAAAACATTCTGAAGATACTTGATGGAAAACTATAACTGTTTTTCTTTTTTTCCAGTTGCCTTGAAGACTGCTGTACTTGGTGCACCTAAAATGAAAGCTCTTTGCGATTTTGAAAAAATACTTCTGAATAAGGAGGGCTGTGACGTCACCCTTCTAGTCAAAGAACAGAAGTTTGAAGCCCACCGAACCATTCTGAAAGCTCGTTCCTCGGTATTCGCTTCCATGATCAGCCATGACGCTAAGGAAAAGAACACGAATTTGATAGACATAGAGGATTGTGAACCCGAACACATTCCTGCCTTCTTGAGTTTCTTGTATTGTGGGAGTGTAGATAGCATCACCTCGCAGAATATGTGCAATCTCTACAGAGAAGGAGACAAGTATGGCGTATCGGACTTAAAGTCAGAGTGTTTGACTTTCATCAAGAGTCACCTGGATGTTGACAACTTCTGTGACGTCATCACCGTGGCTTTGCAGCATAATGAAACTGACCTCAAGAAACAGGCCACTGACTTCTTTTCTCAAGAACATTTTAAGAATTGTCATGACTGTCAAATGGAAAGTGTTCTCGAAGAGAATCCCGATGCAAGCAACGATCTGATAATCAAAGGTCTTATGCTTCCAAAAGCTCTAAAATGCATTGAAATTTTAAATAACATTAACCTGTAAACTTTCCCATTTTCATTAATTTTTGTGCTGCACTTGATAAAATAACGTATAGGCTAGTACTATTCTATTAAAAAAATGAAATAAGAAATATTAACAGCCATACTAACAAACACTTTATTCTTAGATAAATCCAAACATCTTTGTATACGGATATTTGACGCACATGCACAGCCCCGGTAAAAAAAGGCCCACTTGCTCTGCATTCGGCTTTCGTTCATCGTACAGCAAAGTTATACATACAATTCATTTGCAAATAACGTATACTTTAATTTCCTATTCATGCAATTCTCATAAGTGGCTGTCTTCATATTTAATTACTAAAATTCACAGGTAAGATGAAAAATGGTAATATTACCCATAAATTTCAACGTGGCTGCCAATCTGGAATTAACAGGGATAGGGGAATTTAATTTTAAAAAAAAAGGATAAAAATGTGGAATTCACAGATGAGATTTTAAATTCTTATTTATAAAAAAGAGGACCTTTTGCACTCCTTGACACACATGTAATAGAAAATATCAGTTTAGTATAACACTGGTCTTTTGGTAGTTGATTTTCATCTTTGTGGTATTCTTAGAGATTATTTTCAAATTTTAAAATCCAGCACTATTTTCCTGTGTCCACATTTCTTCCTCATAATTTTATATTCTCAGTTGTTACATCTTACTTTTTCTTCTTAGCTTTAATTTAATTCTCATAAATATTGATCTGCCAACATATCTGCATTTTGCAAAGTAACAGTGCAAAAAAGTTGCTTTGCTCAACTGACCCTGGAGCTTATTTCCTGCACCAGTTTTCTAAACGAGTATTTTTAAATTTTAATATCTACAGAAAACATTACTTTAAAACAGGAAAATGGGTGAAATCTGTAATTCCTGTGAGTTAAAAGATAATTTATGTTATGTCAAGGCAAAAAAAAAAAAAAAACAAAAAAAAAAAAAAAAAAAAAATCTGATGTGATATATAGTGGGTTTTAGTCTTAATAATGTTAATTGCTTATGAAATACAGGATGCTATGAGTGGAGTTGTCGGTGGTTGATCAAGAAAAACTTTTCTCTCGATGCCGTTTGTTACATAACATATAGTGTATTAAAAATATCCATGAGTTATGCTGAAGACTTAGAAAACAGGAAGACGACTTGAATTCAGAAAAGCTGTATTTATTGGAGGTATCACCAAAACAGTCTTACAGGAAACAAGTTCAATTACGTGCAGTACATTGCTTCGATAAAAATAACACCAGGAACATATCTAATCGTTCCGGCCACCAGCGTGCTGGAGTCCCATAAAAAAGAACACAACCTCCTCTGACGGAGAGCTAACGAGAAGTGTACTAAAAACTTCTTACAAAACTGCCAGCTCTTTACAGTTGGCGAGTAAAATATGAGCACTCATAAGCCACAGCCCCACGTGACAACAACTGTCCGGTAGGCGTAATAAATATAAAAATTTAAAATTAACGGAACAACAGCAAATTGCCAAGGCAGCAGTTCCAGAATTTAGGGAATGCCAAAACAAAAGTCTACAACCCCCGTGAGAAAGCAAAGACGGGCGACCGACAGGCACCAAGAAGTTACATAGCAAATGCTAAAGCGAAATTAATTTAGAATAAAAACCGCAAATGCGAACAAAAAACAAACGTGCACATATCAAGCTGAAAAGCAAAGTGTACAGAGAAATTAATACAGAATATTTGATTTTGAAAGACGAAACATGGAAACATTATTTTAGACACAAAAAATATGTGAGCTTCATCACATATATCTCTCCACAGCCCAATAAAAAATTTTGATGCCAGAATTTTTTTTTCAAAATAGAATTTTAACCCTAGAATTACACAGAAGGCCTAACAAGCAGCGCTCATGAGGGCTCATCCATAAAAATACAATACTAAACCAAATAATGAGAATAAATCATAAAATACATTACAAAATACCACTTGCAAAAATATCAGCATTACTCTGCTACAAATAAAAACAATATAAAATGATTCAATTATTCATTACATATCAAAATTACACATGTGCAAAACTAAAGAAAAAAAATAACCTTGAATATTCAAAATAAATATGTATATATGACGTCATAAATGTAAGCGCTCTTTATACAGACAACTTTGCACATGCAAAAACCTTTTTCTAAAATTTTTTTCTAAACTTTTCATTACTTTTAAAGTCATTTGCATTATTAACGTCCATGGAAAATAAGAAATAAAAAGTTTCTCAATATTGTTAACAATCTCAAATATATTCAGTGCACTTAATCAGGTTTAAATTTTAAAATAGATTTCAAAGATGAAACTTCTAAATAAATGAATGTCAATGAAGGTTCTAATAAATGTCATGACAAACTTCAAATAAATCAAGTCAAAATAATTGCAATCAAATACCTGAAATGTGTCCAATGCAATCTAGTTGCAGCACAGGTATTGCTGTCAACTTTCAAAACAAACTCTCTTTTTTTATTATTTTTTTTCTTTCAATATAAAATACAATTCACTTCATTAAAAACATTATAAAAACTTTCAATCAATAAAATCTAAAAACATATATAAATATTGTTTTTCAAACATGAGCTTCAAAACAAATTAAGATTTTTGTGACGAAATCAGGAAATTTTCAAGCAGACGAAACATGAACATAAACAATACTTGAAAAAAATTGGTAAACACAAAAGAAAAATGTATGTTTGTGTGTGTAAAGGTGGTGCAGGTTAGAAAAACCCATAAAATTGTGTAGAAAAGAAAAAAAAAAGTCAATTGTGCTGACACAGCGACAAAAGACAGATGCATGACAAGGTTGACAATGCATCAAAAATTAATCTTGTTACAAAAACGCGAGCGTAACAAGTATCCTATTGGGACACGGGTGAGGCATGCACAAGGTATTCAAGTTCTGACAGGGGGGAAAAAGAATGTCAAGTAGCACCTAAATGTGTACCAAAACATGGAGAACAAAGTGCCAGAAAATGATTATAAATTGAGGCAACAAACTGTGACCCTAAATCTGACAAAATCACTGTGGGATGACCAAAAGTTGTAAAATATTTAAAAAGAGCCTGGACTGTTACATTAGCAACGTAGAAGAAAGAGGCACAAGCTCCATATGGCGAGAGAAATGATCAGTTAGAACTAGGGATGCACTGAATATTCAGTTGGTATTCGGTATACTGCCTATTTGGCAGACAATCTGAATATTCGGTTTGGCCGAATACTTTAATATTCGGCAACCAAATAGTAAACAAATTTTAATGTTTAACAATTGGTAAACAAACACATTTTTTGTTTAATTATATAGCATAAATGAAAGTTATAGTATAGTACCATAGTACAAAATTAATTCAAATTGTACTTACTAATATCACATTCAAAGTAATTTTAATGTAAGAGCTTATTAAATTTAAATATTATTGTTTTGCAATTTTCTTAAACTTTATGACACATTACATTAACCTTACTATTCCTCACTCATTTAAATATGAAACAGTTACCAGAAACAAAGAAACTCATTATTAAGTGTTCCTTAATGTGGATAGTCAATTAACTTCAAATTTTTTAAATGAAATATGCAGGTTGAAAGAATGATCATAATTTAATATTTATAATTATCATAATTTAATATTTTAAAAGGTAGCTATCATAATTTAATATTTAAATAGGTAGCTAATAACACGGTGTGTCACAATTCCCTGCCCGGTCTGGAAGGCTTATAAAAAAATGTATTACCAATACAACTATAAAGTTGACTTTATTGGAGGAAGAAATGTTACAAGTTTTGTTTCATAAATGTTCAATAAGTGATGCAGCAGATATAAAGTCTAAAGTCTAATTCTTCCCTCCCCACACTCGCTTAAACATGTTGCAATTAACAGTAGTGAATGCGACTGTGATCCTTTGCCATAAATCTTTTATGAACTTTCATGAATGTATCATGAGGCATAAGGGTGCACTAACACACAATCTTTTATGTAACCTTATTTTTAAAAAATCTCATGGAGATAGCTCTCAGAGCAAGGTGACCATGGAAGAAGGCGATTATCAGCATCAGAGCCTCAACCAATCTAATAATGAGGAAGTTTGCTATTTGTGAAACAAAACTTGTAATGTTTCTTTCTCCAGTAAAGTCAACTTTGTTGCTGTATTGGTAATATATTTTTCATAAGCCTTCCAAGCCTGGGAGGGTATTGTGACGCACCCTTTATATTATAAAAGGAAGTCTTGGATATTAAACTGCAGTACTTTAATTTCTGAAGAGTTTCAAACTATATGAAAAATTAAATATTGTTTTAAAACAAGCTAATTAAATTAATCGGTACACAATCAAAGTTTAATAACAGTTTAATAAATTTTAACTAAATATTCGGTATTTGGTGCATCCCTAGTTAGAACAGTATGACCATTACTGAAGGGACCAACAAGGTCAATAGCAATGGTATGTCCTGGATAAGTTGGTGTGTATGTTTGTTGTAAAGGAGCAGGTCGAGTAGGATGATGTTTCACCTGTAAACATACAGTACAAGAGGCAACAAAATTGACAGTATTAGTGCAAATACCTTTCCAAAAATACTTTCTTGTTAGAAATTTGTAAGTCTTTTTTAAACCATAATGCGACAGATGAGAAATGTTAAAGCTTTTGCTTTTAACAAATGTGGAACAACAATTACATGATTATAAGTTTGATTATGAACATTATACTTTTCACTCATCAATAACATAGTTTCTGGATGAATGAAAAAAGCAGGATGAGTTGCAGAGGAACTCTCACGTAAAATTTCATTATAAATGACAGACAACTCAGGATCAGCATTTTGCTCTTCTGAAAAAAGTTTCATTTGAAATTTCTAGCAGTGGATCAGTACTATTTGAATTTTTTTGTAACTAAAAAGTTCACATATTCATTATTTTTAGGAACATTATCAACAATTGGTAAAACACCTTTGTCAAAAATTAACTGTGGATTATTGTCAAGAGTTTCAGTATTATTTTCAAAGTTGTCCCTAGATAAATAGTCAGCAAGTACATTTTTAGATCCAGCAATGTGCTGAAAACTAAATGAATATTCTGACAACTCAAGTAACCACCTTGTGATTATGTCAGCTGGGTTGGTAGTTTTTTTTATATTTTTTGAAAGGAGCACTATCAGAAATAATTATAAAATGTCTATTATACAAATAATATTTAAAAGCATTAACAGATTTATATATTGCCATCAGTTCCAACATCAGAGCAGAATAACTTTGCTCAGCTTTATTTAAAGCTTTGGAAAAATAAGCAACTGGAAGTAGTTTATTATCATACATTTGTAAAAGACAAGCACTAATAGAAATATTGGAAGCATCAGTATTTAAATAAAAAGTCTTATTCAGTCAGGAAGTCTTACCATAGGTTCAGAGAAAAATATTTGTTGCATCTTTTGAAAATTTTGTTTATGTGTGGGAGTCCAAACAAATTTAGCTTTAGGAGTAGTTAACTGAATCAATGGTTGAGACAACTCAGAAAATGCAGGAATTAAGTGTTTGTAAAAAGTTGCCAAACCAATAAAGCGATTTAATTGTTTTTTCGTTGTAGGAGTTGGAAAAGAAACAACTTTTGCAATGTTACATTGAATAGGCTTGATAAAATGATTTTCAATATGAAAACCCAAATAGTTTGTTGACGTTTTATGAAAAGAACATTTAGTAGGAGCAAGTGTCAAATGATATTTACATAAAACTTTTTCAAGTTTATGTACAGTGTCTTCAAAAGAATGTGATCCTATAATAAGATCATCCTGATATGCGAAAATTCCATCCGAGTCAACCTCATCCAGTAAAAGATCCATAAGAGCCTGAAAAGTTGAGGCAGCGGATTTCAAACCAAAAACCATTCTTTTAAATTTAAATGACCCGAAGTGAAAGTTAATTTATCTTGTAAATCTTTTGGTAAATCTATTTGATGATAAGCCTGTTGTAAATCTAAACTGGTGAAAATTTTATATGTTGATAGGTTAGCAATAATTATCTGAATTTTAGGTGAAGGATATGATGAACCTTGTATGACAGAATTTAACATACGCAAATCAAGGGCTAACCTATACTTTTGTTTGCCAGAAGAGTCAGGCTTTTTCTTTTCTAAAATTACAGGACACGCCTATTCAGAACAGTTACGTTCAATTATACCTGCATTCAGTAATTGGTCTATTTGCTCTTTAGCTTCACTTTGAAGTGTCTGTGGAATTGGGAAGGGCAATGTTTTTATTGTAAAATCATTAGTAAAGTTCAATACAAGAATGACTGTCAGTAAAGTAGACATATCTTTTGAAAAAGCTGCAAAATTGCCTAGTAATAAATTACTTAATTCAATGTGTTTATTACCTTCTAAATGTGCTAAGTCAAATTCAGATGAAGTTAATTGCTGTTTTCTTTTTTTAAGTACTTCTGATGAACGCTGTATTAAATTACACATTTGAAAATTCTCAAAATTATCTGTTAGGCCTCTTTCTTTAACTTCATCAATATCATAAATATTACCAATCTTGATATTCTTATTTAAATGAATTTTCTGTTCAGATACATTATGAATAAACACAAAAAAAAATTTTCACTCGTTACCATTTTTGTTTTGATTAAAGTGTTCATTTAAATAACAAGCCTCATAGGAAATGTAATTTTCAGCATCATTTAGGGAAAAAAGAAAATATTCAGTGCTAGACTTGA
Source organism: Cheiracanthium punctorium (assembly GCA_038373885.1). Lineage (NCBI taxonomy): Eukaryota > Metazoa > Arthropoda > Arachnida > Araneae > Cheiracanthiidae > Cheiracanthium > Cheiracanthium punctorium. The sequence goes on from JAWZYV010019340.1 coordinate 7,392, forward strand.
TTATCACAATAAATATGAGCATAAATACGCTGATCCGGTTCTAAAATGACCTTTTGACATAAATAAACAAAATTGTCATTTACTTCAACTGAATTGGGACCTTTTTCATTATTATCAGTTGCACACACGTGCACACTACTAGTCTTTATTATTTACAAAATATACCTTGAAATCACTAACCGTAAGACAAGAATTTTTCATATCAATTGAAATATTGTTTCTCCCTATTCTAAAAAAAAGTAAAGGCCTCTGTCAGAGCTTGTTGACCTATCTTCTCCTAAACCGTGGGACTTTAATTTCGAGAAACTTGTTTCCGAATGCGAAAACTCCGAGGAGCTGATAAGGTGACTTAAATTTCGAAAATCGAATTATTTTAGAAGATATTCATAAAAAACTGAAAAAATAAAAACATAATGGTTGCCAGATTGGGCATAAAATCATTCATTCCTTTGCAACAAAGCCATTCCAATTATGTAGAATCGCGTGAAATTGTCAAACATGAAGTAGAATGACCTCCATTTTACGCCAAATTAAAAAGTATATGAAATAAGTCACTCAAAATGTGTTACACAAAATGGACCCTTTTCAAACAGTCAGTTCGCTTAGACAACAGGAGTTTAGAATGAGCGATGATTCGTTTTTCAAAAACAGAATAACTAATATCTTGAAAATGAAAAATAATTAAAATGCAGGTTATTTTAAAGCCGGTTCGGTCCAGCTGGATGATTGGCTACCAGTAGAAATATTGTTCACTATGCCATTATAGCAGTTATAGTACACTTTGGATATTGGCCAGCGCGGCGAGAGGGTATCAATTCGTGGTGCTAAGTACGCCCATCTGCAAAGAATTATGTAAATGAAAATAGGGATAACGGTCGAACCTTAAATGAACAGTCATTATAGGTTGTGAGCCTGTGTCCATCGCCCAATCATGAAAAGTCGCCATGGGTGGAAAGCTATCCTTCCCGTTCCGTTGTTTTTATCTAGAAAACATATGAATGAATGTTTTCTTAGAGCTCATTATTAACTATACATATATACGCAAGTCGCCCAATTATGAAAATTCTACATCATTGGCTCATACGCAAGGCGTACCATGGGTTTCACATCATTGCAAATAGCGCGAGGTTTCAATTTTTATGTTCCAAGCAACATGCAAGAACCCAGCAATGTGTAGCTCGTTCACATTCTATCGGATCCAACGTTTGGGTTTTGTTTGTTGAAAGGATGTCTTTTTTACGAATAAGTCTTTTTAGGGGCCAAATGCCTCATACGAAATGCGAGCGTAGCGAGTCTAGGGGCCTTGGCCCCTAGTTCTCTTAAAAAAGGAAGTCCCAAAATATCATCAAAATGTTCATTAACCGGAATTTCAACAATATAGAAGCAGTGGTGAAAAAACATTGATTTTATTTTAAAGGTAATACAAGCAGAGAATTTTATTTTAGAATTAATTGTAGATATAGTGACAGAAGAAGCTGATGTTTGTAATTGATTTTAGATTTAATTTCATTAAAAACATCCCTTGTAAGCAAAGAAATGGAACTACCAGTATTAATCAAGAATTTAAGTTTCTGTTTATTCACCATTACTTCAATTATCGGTAATAAATTACAATCATTGTTCACATTTGCAATAAAATATTCATTTTGTTTTTCATCTTCAAAAATTTTATCAGTTTGTACATATTTAGATTCAGCAATGGTAACAGGTACAATAGTTTGAGTCGAACAAGAACGAACTCTATGTTCATTAGACACTTTGAGTAAATCTTTAGACAAAATTGGGAAATTATCTAGTGTATGCATGAAAGAACGAGATGTGTTCCCACCAGTCAAAGCACACCTCGAAATTAGTTTAAATTATTGTCACTGGAAAAATTTGTTCTTGAATTTCGGAAGTTGGGTCAACGAGAAAAATTATTATTTTGCTGAGTATTGTGCAAAACTTTAAATTTTTTATACTGGCGTGCAGAATGTCTGCCAGAGCATAATTGGCAGATAATACTACTTTGACCTCTATTTCTGTCATAATTTTGAAAATCTGTATTTCTGTTTTTAAACTGCATATTATGAGGTCTACGTTGTTTGAAAAAATTCCGTTGCTCAGAAACATTATGATTGGTGTGAGCAGAACCAGAAGTAGAATTTTTAAAAGTTAAATCATTAATTTTTGAAGCCAATTCTTCAATTTTTTCAGAAATAGCATACACTGGGGCTTTTTGTTGATTAGCCAAAACAAGTGCTTCAGATTGTGTAATATTCTGCAATTGCTGGGCACGCGCAACAGCTTTAGAATAGCCAGTTATATTATCCTCCAAATTTTTAACTCTAATGTTAGATGGCAAAGCCGACATCAATTTAACATATTTAATATCATCAAGAGCTTGAGAATCTTTAATTTTATATACTTTAGAAACCAAAACATTTAATCGATGAACAAAAGCAGTTACAGAGCTAAAATCTTCAAATTGTTAAGCTCGGTTACTGGAGCTAGAATTTTATTATTACCAAAATATTTTTCAAATTCTAATTTAATTACACCAAAATCTTTCGCTTTATTTACAACCTCATTTTCAATTAAAAAAACTGTAATGCTGGACCAATTAGTTTGGTCTTGAAATACAAAATAGTTTTTTCATTGCACCATTCATTTAAAGTGCTTAAGTCCTCCAAAAGATTAAAGAAATGTTTTAATTCTCCAGCATTACCATCAAATGATGGAATATTAACAGAAAAATCAGAAATTTTGGACATTTTACAATAGCTATAAAAAAGGCTGACTTACCTATTTAAAAGACATATAAATTGGTCCAGCATTACAGTTTTTTAAATTGAAAATGAGGTTGTAAATAAAGCGAAAGATTTTGATATAATTAAATTAGAATTTGAAAAATATTTTGGTAATAATAAAATTCTAGCTCCAGTAACCGAGCTTAATAATTTGAAGATTTTAGCTCTGTAACAGGTTTAGCTTTGCCAGGTCGCCAAACCAAATAGCCGGACAGACCAGCCAGTTTGGTCGGACATTTGAGTAAAAAGGACGGACAGCCTACAATATTGAGGATTTTGTCTCAGTATTTATAGTTACAACAAAAAAATTGCACGTAAAATCAAGCTTCTTTGATGATTACCATTAATCTTGTTAAATTCTAATGAAATATAAATAACATCGAATGCCAAATCAGTTCAAGTACTTTATTACTAATCAGCCAAAGTCGCCAGTATAAAACCTAACAAAAGCCAGACGCCGTTCAGTTTGGCCGGACACGCAATCAAAAAGCCTAACTATGTCCGGCTTTATCCGGACGCCTGGCAACGCTACATATAAACATAGAAGCGAAAATTATCTTTTTATGAATCAAAAATTCAAAATTTTTATCCTTATGAGACACATAAAAATATTCCAAATTCATTAAAAAAACACACATAGTTCAGAGCACCACACACCACTTTCGCATTCCGCTAAAGTTGACTCAGAAGTATCGGCGGAACATCGAACACGGGTAGCGGGAGAAAAAAAGACAGGGCGGCTCGAATACAGAAGCGCATCGTAACACCGGAGCGGTCATAACGGAAAATGTAAAGTTGAGTCGGGGAACACAAGTCAATAACTTTTGGTTTTGGGAGTGACACACTCACCGCTGGATGGAAGTCACTAGAGATGAGACGGGCTCGGGCTCGTGAAAAATTTCTATTTTACTGAACATACTCCTTGAAACAGATTTTTAAAAAGTGATTCATATGGAAAATAAAAGTACTTATAAAAGAAAAATCTGGAGTGACTCCACTCGACTTTCCGAACACTTACGATTAACATCATTACCAAGCATTTAAATAAATTTTAATCGATGATTAATTCAAGCATACATACCAAATTGAAGTTCAATCGAATGTACAGTTTAAACGCTAGCGTACTTTCAAGAATTTCTCCCCATAGGCCATAATGTAAAAGAAATCTTTGTCGTAGCCCTGTAGAAAAACTATAAGTCCTATGCACATCAAAATCAATACCGGTCTTATAATGGTGGTTTATAACATGTATACCCAATTTGAGATAAATCGAATGTATCGTTTAAACGCTAGCGCACTTTCAAGAATTTCCTCCCATAGGCCATAATGTAAAAGAAATCTTTGTCGTAGCCCTGTAGAAAAACTATAAGTCCTATACACACCAAAATCAATACCGGTCTTGCGACGGTGGTTTATAGCATGTATACCAAGTTTGAGCTCAATCGAATTTACCGTTTAAACGCTAGCGCACTTTCAAGAATTTCCTGTCCTGTTACTGTAATGGGAGAGAAACTGCAGGGCCATGGAATAGAAACGTGACCACTGGTGGTAATCGAGATGAAAACCGTTTGCGGTCGGCTCCCCAGAAATGTGCCCCATCCACCCCACCTCTACATTGCTTAGAAAGCCATTCTCTTGTGCACATTCTTTTCAAACTTTGAAGGAAACTCACTATTTTTACACTTGAATATGGTATGTGCCTCCCCCCCCTCACCCCTTCAGACCCTCTCCTAATTTTTGGTCATGCCATGCTTACCCGTGGCAGCTATCTCTCATAAACCATGCTAAAAGCATTAGCATTTCCACGCTAAAATAAACATTTGTATTTACATACACATGAAATACGGATGTACATGTGTCTAATAAGTAAGCAGTTTGCTTATTTCTACAATTGACAGTACCTTGAACTATCAAAGAAAGTATCGTTTCTTCTTTGGAAGTCCAGGGTAACTGCCCCTTCTGCCCAAGGGCGGCTCCAGTGAGGGGGCCATGGCCCCCCTCCGAAATTTTGTCTTACAACTTTAGATTCGCATACTTCACGATTTCACACGTTCAATTTGCATTTTGAACAATTCATAGACCTAAGTAAAAAGTTCGATGGCCCCCTCCGAGAATTCAGTCTGGAGCCGCCATTGCTTCTGCCCTTTCATATGTCAGGCTCTGGCTCTTAAAAAAAACCAACAAGAAATGAAGATTAAATAGATAACTAAATATTAAATGGATATTTGCACATTCTTTATACCGTGCTGGTAACTACATTTATGTATTTCGTGGTTTTTTTTTTCTGTTATAATAAAGGAAAAGAGAAATAGATTTTAGTAACCACCCCTTGTCAGTAAAATTGTTTAAAAGACCTTTAAATGAAAATTCAATGTTTTCATTTCATGTGTGTTGGGAACAAATGAACTTTCTAATTATATTTAATAAATTACTTCAATTTACAATTAATTTCTAGGTAACAGTAATACTAAAGAAATGCATCGGTAGATGGCAGCACCAAAGTAAGCGTAAGAGCCTAAGATATTTTCTAGTTGTTATTTAAAGGAAGAATGATTTACTTTAGCTGAAATAAAGCTATCAATTAATTATAATTTTCCCCCCGTCGATGACATAGGAAAACATCAGGGTGTAAAACTGCAAAACTTCCATGAATGGAGGGAGAGTGGCTTGTGATCGCTAGCGTGTGAGTGAATCTCCATTTTGATTTCACTGAGCCAGATGCTGATAACTCAACTCAGCCTGAAACGTGACTTCCGTTTCAAAAGTTATGTTTTCGTTTCGTTAAAGTGTCTGTAGTTTCGTTTAAAGAAAGGCGTGGTGATTTTATTGAAGTTGCATTATACGATTGTACTAAGTATTAAGACACCTTTGATTGATGAAGGTTAATGTCTTTTTGTGGCTTTGTTTTTAGGGAAAGACCAGCTATTGTTTTTAGGTAAGGCAAAGTTATATGCATTATTTTTTCACTCCACATGTTGACATGTATGCTTTAGTTCGATTAATCAAAGTGTTATGATTACCTTTGTGCTTTTAAAACTGATTAAAAAAAAAAAACACCTTTTAAAAGACTTATTTTTAATAGTTCAAGTGAAATTCTAATCTTGTAAATTCATATGAAATCTAAGACCTCCACATACGTTTGTTATGGCAAGCCTAGACGAGGGGCATCTGGCTATTAGAGGTGAGACGGGCTCAGCCCGAGCCCGAAAGCCCGAGCCCGAGCCCGGGCCCGAACCGGGCTCGGGCTCTGTAATTCACAACTGCGTTCGGGCTCGGGCTCGTGAAAAATTTCTTCTTTATTGAACATACTCCTTGAAACAGATTTTAAAAAGTGATTCATGAGGAAAATAAAAGTACTTATAAAAAAAAATAGGGGCACGGGCGCCTAGAAGGTGCGTGAAGCTCTTTGGGTATTTCAGAACGGCGGCTTAAATTACTTAGTTAGTCATGAGATCCGACATTGTTTGATAAATATGGATATAAAGAATTAGAAAGTGCATTGAGAGTTTTGCAACTATATTTGTCTTTAATTTGCATAAAAGGCAAAATTTATTGTATTCTATCAATTAAGTAATTGAATTTTTTTTTTTTTAATCTTTAGCTGAAATTTCGGGCTCGGGCTCCGGCTTAAATAAGATTGCTCGGGCTCGGGCGGGCTCGGATTAAAAGTCCGCGGGCTCGGGCTTCAAAAATGAGCCCGAACTCATCTCTACTGGCTATGGGGTGGTGCCTTGGTCGGCGGACTTTTTAAGGGGTTCTAACGCTTATTGAACTTACATCTGTAGGAAAGCGACCAAAACTCCTAACTGTGAGATTGAGAGCCGAGCTCGAACGCAAAGGCTTTGCGCAAATCCTGGAGTATGAAGCTTTTTCCATTTTCGCGACTTCGATAATCATTTCCTCTTTTATCAAACTGAAGTTTAAAAAGTAGCTGAGAAACACGCATACTCTTCAAAAATACATAAGTAGATAAATAAAGAATAAAATAACTGACTATTTTAATGCTAATGGAATATGTTGCAGTTAATCCAAATGCAACAGTAAGTTAAATGGAAAATAGGTCAATTACTTTGTTTTTCATTTAAAAATAACTGATTTAACGTATTGTTCATGATATATTTCAAGTGATAAGTTTAAAATTTAATTAGGTTAGTATTTAGAGTTTTAAAAAATGTTTAAAAATGAATCCCTTCAGTTCAGGATAGGCATTTAATAGCATCGGCACTTGGACTCTGGGTATAATGCTTGGTATCAGACTTGCGGACATACTCTACTTTCAGGAACGCAGCCAGGAAAAAATTCGGAGGGGAGGGGTGGGGCGGGGAGTCCTAAAAGCTGGAAAAGATAAAAATTCTCGTTTAAAGTCTTGGTCATTAACAAAAATCCAAATGTCTTTTGGATTAGTCTGAAATTGAATACTGAATTTGTAGATATATTGTCTACAAATATGGGCTATATTGTCAGGCAGTCTAAAAATATAAAGTCTGATATATATTTGAATAAAATTAATACGCATACCACCAGCCGCGTAGCCAGAATTTTTTCGAGTTACGACTACTGCAACTCGCTGCAAATACGTGTGTGTGATTAGGAAGTCAAGAATATGCATTTTGTATGTCAGAAAATTCCTCATGGGAGGGTTGACGCCCTTATCCCCCCCTTTGCCACATTTTTTTTAGGGGAGAGGCTGAGAGAGACAGCTTGATATATGAGGACAATCTAAAATATAAAAAGTAAGTTTTCCTAGAGTGGCGCTATCTCCATTCCCAAATAAGCATGTCGGTTCTTTGTTTGTATACTCAGTCTTGTCTTGGCCACAATTCAAAATGGGCTTCAATGGAGCTCCCGTTGAACGGTACCGCCAAGTGCGAAGTTCGCACAGCTATACGATTTTTGAACGGAAAAGGCATTAAAGCGGTTGAAATGCATCGCCAAATGACGGAAGTGTACGGGCAGTCACGCATTCTCTACGACAACGTCCGCCCACAGGTACTCATCAAACCGTCGATCCTCCTGCAAAACTATCGTTGGAACGTCATCACCCACCAGACAGTCCGGACTTGGCACCAAGCGACTACCACCTGTTCCTTAAGTTGAAGGAACAGCTGCCGGTTTTGCTCCGACGATGTGGTGAAAGGTGAGATCCAACACTTCCTGAAGGACATAGCGGCGAGCTAGCATGACATGGCATTGTAAAACTTGCTACACAATGTCTTTTAAAAAAATATGCATCGTCCGAAACGGCGATGATGTTGGAAAATAAAGCGTTCTTCAGCACTTAAAGTTATGTAACTATTATAGAAAATAAACGGTTCATGGCTAAAAATACAGGAAGCCTTACTTTTTGGACTGCCCTCATATTTCAATGGAATGTCACATTTAAGTTTCGATTACTTATAATTTTGCTAAATCTAATTTTTATTTATTTAAAAGAATGTGAAGTGAAAGCATTTAGAAGTAAATTCATTTTTTGAAGGGCAATGCCAAGTTCACTTTGTGAGTTAGCCTCTAGTTTTACGTTTGTCTATGGCCTGAAACATGCATTTTTATATGGACAAATTTTCAAGTATTTTAATTTTGCCCCTCCAAGAGCCGTGTTTTTTGTACCATAAACTTCGGGTTTTTTAACAGAACCTGCCCGCGGTGTGTTTTTCTTCTTCAAAAAACCCGAGTTTTTTTTTTACAACTTTGGTTAGAGCCCCTTAAAAAGTCTTCCACCTTGGGCACCCCTACTTTGGCAAACAGCCTTCAAGTAGTTTTGTCTTAATACTCATTAACTGATTCATATTTAGTTCAGATGCATTTGATGCAGGGTGCCCTTTTTGAAATTTCCACGGCGGCCCTTTTTTTTTCTAGTTTTTTGAGTCAACACAGCCCAAATCTCCAATTTCATGCTCCAAAATCATGTTAATTCTGATCCCAAATCTTAGTTTTCCTCTCGGAAGCTATATTTTCCTCTCGGAAGCTATATTAAATGGAAACTTTCTGCTCTCGAGGTGCTCCCAAATGAAATTTTTTCTGCTCCCGGGGTGCTCCCAAATCGAATGTTTGAGTTAACATCCTTGGATTTGGGTATGATGACTGAAACAGACATATCGAACTTACTTGAGAGAAAGGTGTAGGAAATCGTGAAAAAAACAAATGTACATTTTGACCGTTCTAGTCTTCGCATTAATATCCACAAGGTGCCTTTTCGTATTAAATCGATGATGCTCTACAATGTAAGTCAATTTTTTTCCCTATCTCGTTCTGTTTTCAAGATAGAAATGCTAACTCCGCAGTTTCCCACCAGGTGACGCTGTAGACAGTTTCATTCAGTAGCGTATGTCTACTTTATTATACGAATGGTGGTGGCCAAAATTGTGGACACTTTTGGAAACTTCGTTTTCTATGTTCGTATACGTTTATAAAATTTTGTTTCTCAAAATACAAACTGTTTTACATAATTTTAAAGATAATTTAATATTGATTTCACTACAGAAACAAAATTAAAATATTTGCAATACAAAATACTTTAAACGGCAATAATTATCGAGATACATTAGATTATGAAGATTACAAAAAGTTATCAGCTGTTTGTCGGGTAGCATTAATTTTTTATTACAGCTTCACATCGACGTTTCATTGAGCTGACGAGATTTTAAAGCTCAGAAAAATGACAGTGATTGACCTGGAATGTTAAGAATTACAATCCACTTCATCACTGTATTTGTTTTTCAGATTAAAGTAATAACTTATATTCTATTGCACATATTTAAATTTAGCTTTTGTATTAAATTCGCTTTAAAATATGAGTTGGCATTTTGTGAAACGTAACACTTCCTATAAGCATACAAAGTTAGAAAAGTTGAACATTTCCAAAAGTGTCCACAATTTTGGCCACCACTGTAGACAACACTTTTATGAATACAGCATCAGCCGTACCGAAGTTAAGAGGATGATACGGGACGTAAGTGGGCATCCTATACTATAGTTACGTTGATCCCTGACTGGCTGATTCACAAGACTCTAACAGATCCGGGCAACCTGCTCCAAGATAAGACTTTTACAGCCATTACTCCAAGAAGATTAAAAAGTTCAAAAAGCAAAACAGCATAATAACATCTACACCGTTTGCACGATCCGCTTGAAATTTTCATAATCATGTATAAAAATATAGAAAACAATGTGCGTGCTATTTTAAAAATCTGAAAATCTCCCGTTCCCTAACTTTTAAGTGATTTTTGGCTATTTTCAGCTCTATTTTATTTCCGAGAGCAATAAAAGTTAATCATTTGCGTGAAAAAACTAGCTGTTTCAAGTGAAAACGACGTCATATTGTGTTCAACTTTTCTAACTTTGTATGTTTATAGGAAGTGCTACGGTCATCAGGCTTTGAAAGGAAAATTGCGATTTCTGCTCTTTTTAAACAGTTTTTTCACATAATATAGTTTAATTTTTTATTAAAATGATCGTCTGCACTACATGAAGCATTAATGTAAGAGGGCCTGTTTACACAAAACGAAATCTTTCGAATGTGAAAAGTTTCCAAACTTTTCGAGAAGAGCATGAAATTCGATTTGGGTATATAATAAAAATAGAATATGAAGTTATTTATTTTAGGTGGACGAAGGTTAAATAGATTGAGAGTAGCCGTATTTTTGTCAAATGGTTTTTCTAGCTTCCGATCTAATTATGCCCACAACCAGAGTTAACTTCTAGTACTGTATATTGTAGAAATCTTCAAAAATTCATAGCCGAAATGGAAACGAAAGATTTTTTTTGTTATTCCTGAAACTTTGCACAAGGTGATCTACCCATTCTTACACAATTTTTCTGCACTACGGCAAAAACCAAATCGAAAGTTTATTTATTACGCTCCGACCTAATCTGCATGTCAGATTTTTATCTATTAAATTTTTAGTCTCGATGTACTATAAAAATAATTTTCGCCTATTTTTTTCATTTTAAGTAGGATTACGTTCCTAAAGATAGTCTAGTGTAATGTAAAAGAAAGGTTTACCAACGTCTTTGCAAGTTTCAGTGTTATTCAGTAAAAAATGTTTCAAGTAGAACTAGGTTTACTAACTGGGATTTCTTTCATGGTAGTCAAAAAATGTGACATAATCTAAAATAATATTAATAAATAGCGAATTTACGTCATATTCGCTGTTTGTGCTACTCTAAATAGCTCTTCGAGATTGCACAGTTTACAAATATTTCAAGGAGATTTAAATAGATATTTTCTTCTGCTGAACCATGGCGGATTTCAGTGCAGCGTTTCAGGGGGAGAAACGAAAGATACTATAAGTAATAGTATTAGTAGATTTTTATTTTTAGGATAATACGGATTAAAGCACAATATGACGTGTTAATAATTATTTCGTGCTTATGAAATTAAGTGGTGTTTTTTTTTTTTTTTTTTTTTTTTTTTTTTTTTTTTTTTTACTCATCGTTTCTCAACGGGCGATTTACAATTAACGAAACGATTAGTAATCCATCATGGATTAGTAATACATTACATTAAAAAGTAACGATTAGTAAAACAAACGATTAGTAATACATTACAATAAAATGTACAGCGGTAGTTTCAACAGCAAAGACTATCTGATTTTTTTTTCTTTCTTCTTCTTTTAGGGTTTGACTGCGTACTGTTCCTTTCTCTCTGATCATTCATCGCTAAAATGTCCAACAGTAAAGTTACCGGTCGGCTAAAAGGTGCAAGAGATCTTTTCGAGATTGAGTGGAAGATTGCCGACTTCCTATCTCTGCCGGCTGAGGTCGATGCTCCTCATGATAGTTCCATGTTTTCCTTCTGCAACGCATCCTGGTATCTTCGATTGTTTCCGAACGGCGAAAAACGCCATTCCTCGGAAGGACACATAGGGCTGGGCCTCATAAGAGGAGATTCAGGCCCTCCTTTATCCGTGATCCTCAGCGTCTTTTTAAAGAAGACCGTTGGCAGGTATGGAGGAGCATGCAATCCAGGCAGGAAGACATTTGACAGGAAATATCAGGGATGGGGAAGATCCAAAGCTATAAAAAGATCAAAGCTGGTCGATCAAAAATCGGACTTTCTGCCATCCGGAGTGCTGACAGTGATCTGGTCTTTGGAGTGTGATGAAACGAAAGGAGAGGTGAGAGGTGAGTATCACTGTGCAGAGTGCTCCCTGCTTCCCTATTTTAAACCTGTCAGTCTCTTTCATAATAAATTCTCTAATTCTCACAGCATAATACAAAACGACAAATATTACTAATCTCCAACTCTATAAACCAAATCTAATCAGAGCAATTGCTAAGACTTCTTTAAGGGGGGGGGGGGAGAAATGTCGATAAACTGCCATGTCAAATATCGATTTTTACCAACTTATTTATTTTATTATCAACTTTTTACTTTTGCCAACGGGATTTGCGTAATTTTGCCAAGTGTACCAGAAACAGAAAGTAAATTATAGTTTTCGTTAGTTTTTTTTTTTTTTTTTTTTTTTTTTTAACCAAGTTTGCCAACTAGATATCTGATTTCGCAAAGTTTGATAGAATTTTGAGAGTATTGTTGGGGGGTGGGGTAGTAGACTCCCCCACGCCCCCCCCCCCTTAGCGAAGGCGATGACTGTAGTGGACTGCATTGACAAGTTAGGGTACTAGGGTCTATTAACTGTCTTATTTTATAATTTCACTCCGAGTGTGGGAGATGGCAACAGGTGGCACAACTTCTTGGAGTTCAAATAATGTTCGCCGCGTATAAAAATCAGCCGCTTATTAAAATTAATTTTGACTCCGAAAGAATAAGATTTTATTAAGCGGCGGGTACTCAGAGCCGTAACTTAGGTTTATGAGGCCCAGGGGCGAGAGTGTATCTGGGGGGCCCTTTTAATCTTATATTTGGTAAAAACGAAAATAGGTTAGCAAAAACGTACATTTGTATGTATGCAAAGACAGAATTAAACACTTTTAGATAATAATATATATGATATGATGTAAGTATTTATACAATACAAAAAAAAATCAGGCCACTATTTTAAATAAATAAATTTTCTATTTCTGAAAAATTCACTCACATATTTTACAACAGGCAGCATACAACACTAAATAGAAGCCAGTGGCGTACCTCTAAGATATAGCAGGAAAGGCGTGTGTCATGTGTGGCACTTGAAAAGTTCTATTGCTAGATTGACGCAATAAAAGAAACGTTCAACAAGTACGATCTCATCATTGCAAGGACGTGAGTGCATTGACAGGTTTTGGTAGCGGGGTTGTGCAGGGTACACGCATTCACTAAAGCGCAATGAATGTAATTGAGTATATAAACCAACTTTTGTATTTCAATTTTAAAATAACTAATTAAGTTTTAAAAATACTTGCAACTCGAAAGAAATAAGAAAAATTTTTACTATACCGGGTAATCCAATTTCTTCTTTTTCTTTTTTTTTACAGTGATTGCAGTACCCATCAGTAAAATCACTATTTAATAAAATAAAGCACTTAATCTGATGATATTGCTAAAAACGCAATCAAATTAATATAAAAATATGCTAAACTGACTTCTTAATAAAATCAGAATCATTCCATTATAAAATAAAATATAGTACAGTATAGAACCTGTTATCCAGGATGGTCTTAAGCAGATGTATTCTGAATAACTGAATTTTATGGATTACTGGTTGGGGCATTAACTAAACATCCTCTGATTTGCAAGCATATATGTTACTCTACTTTTGATTATAATTAAACATTAATTTTTAATACGCTAGAAAAAAAGTCTTAGGAAAATCAAGATAATAATCATATTGAACATCATATTCAAGAACTTCTTGAAAACTTTGTCACACACACTAAAAGCAAATGAATAAAACACCTTACCTGATAGCTCGCATTTTAAATTCTAGTTGAAGTACTCAAAATAAAAATAAACATACACACAAAATGGGAAAAAAAAAAAAAACTTGTACACTTTTCTTGGGGAAAAATAGAAATTTATTTGATTGAAAATGATTCTGGATAACTTATTTCTGGATAAGAGGTTCCATATTGCACCCATAAATCTGTGAAAGTAAAATTTTTAAGAAAGATGGAGGGGGGGGGGGGGGATGAGAAAATGCACACAGCAATCCTCTATCTCGTACTGCAGAAAGCTTCACACCTGAAGTACTGGAAACACGCTGCAACAAGCACACGACTGTCCTTCATTCGCCCCATCAACTTGTTTAGATAACAATCCTACCGCCAAAAGCAAAAAGGACTTTCTGAGCTGTATTGTTTCATATTGTTACGAATTTTCGAAGCAACTCGCTGTTCTGGGTTTTAAAATTCGTATTAAGCGGTATTTTTTCGCTTGCCTTTTTGAAGGTTTGTTTTTAGGTGTTGTGTGTAATTCTTCATTGCTTAGTCTTGAGGGACTGTTTGCGATATCCCTTGTATATTTACACTGAATTTTTGACTGTAAAAGTGTTTTATTTAGTGTGAGAAATACAGCATTTGTGAAAGCTTCTGTACTAAGCGGACTGTTATCATCACGTTACGAGCTGTTTGTGCTTGGGAATTTTGTACAGCTGATTGTTCGACGGAGCAATAAAGTTCGTGTTCCATCCTGACAAGTGGACTCTTTGCTAGAACTTTCTACACCTACTGGACTACCAAAAATTTACTGCCAATATTACTCCCTTGCTTAGCATTGAACTTTTAACTGCTCCGGCGTCCAAACAATGCAACACTGTCCATTTTTCAGAACGCCTATTATGTAAATTCAATTCCCTTCATACGAAGAATGTGTTTACCAGTTTATACTGAATGTATCATTAATTTATTTTAAATGTATAATCGAACTGATAATTATAAGTTTATTTAATTTTATTAATTAGTTCTATTGGTGGTCCTATTTTATATTTTTCTCTCTGAGTCTGAAAGCTGGCAACAAGTGACACGTTCTCTTTGTGCTCTTATAATGTTCGCCGCTTATTTAAATCAATTTAGTTCTGAACTAATATGATTTTAGTAATCGGCGGGTACTGTATCTCTTAAATGTGAGTGATCAACATTTGCTTTCATTTAGAAAAGTTGCTCAAATAGAGAAGAACTTTCCGATGTGGCAATTTTGAACAGGGGACTGTATGCAAATTAAAATACAAAATTTTCGAAAATTTAAACTAGGGCATGTGATTTAACTATAAGTTATTTTTGAGAAGTCAAAAATATAATAAATAAACGCATACATACATACACACGTCCCTGTAAAAATAGCATAAATGAATCCAAAATCCTCAAAACTTGTCAATACATCAAAACCTGTACGTGAAAAAACAGCTTGCTGCAGAAAATAATATATAAGAAGCAAAACAAAACGTATAATAGTATGTTTCCATGTGTGTGACATGTTGTCTAACGTAAGTGCTAGAAAGAGAAAACCGATCTGCTATTTTAATTCTCTTATTGGTGTTCTTATACTTTGTCTTTTGCTGCTTATATACTGTAAAATCACTCATTTTCGGGAGTCCGTCGTAATAGCGAAAATTAAAGCCTCGCGAAATGCTTTTTTTTTTCGCTTCAAATGATAATAAAAAAAATTTCATTTATTAAAATTTAATAATATGCTTCAGCGTTACAAACTCTTTCGTAACAACTTTCTTTCTTACAACCATATCTTGAATACAGGGGCGTAGCCAGAAATTTTTCATGGGAGGGCTATGACTACTGCAACTCATATATATGCACATGTGTGTGTGATAATGTAGTGAAGAATATGCATTTGTATGGCAAAAAAATTCCTCATGGGGGGAGGGGTTATGACCCCCCTAACCCTCCTTGGTTACGCCTCTTCTTGAATACTATACAATTATTTCTTGAATATAAAGCAATAATCCAACTAATAGAATGTAGCGCATTCACACTTAACACATTTATAGCAGCTTCTTTGAAACCATTCAAAATGGAGAAGTGGGGGGGGACGAACTTTTTGGACAAGAGGAAGTTTCTTAAAATGCCTTTTGCAAAGGGGCTCTATATTTAGGTAGTTAAGGGATTTTTCAACTTTCGGTTCTATTCATTTAAAATTCGCGAAATTTTCAGATCGCGAAATCACCGATATCTTCATTTTCGCGAAAATAAGTGATTTTACAGTACTACATCAAAATCTCATGTCGAATTTTTTCATGATTACAATATTTTCCTTACATGGTACATGTTCGGAAATTAAAGTCTGCAGGTGGTCACATTAATGTAACCCGGGACTGTATGTAATGTTGATTGTATTAAAAAACATCCGAGTGTTCCAAGTGTTAAAAAAACCCAAGTGGCTATACCAATTTCTTATTACATGTCTTCCCTTAATTAACTAGTAACTTATTTCAAGATATGTTTATTTATTTATACTTTTGATTCTCAAAAATAACTTATAGTTAAATCGCATGGTCTAGTTCTATTTACTTTAATTTTTCGAAAATTTTGTATTTTAATTTAGGCTTATCATAATGTAAGTGTGATTTTCTGTACTCCTCGTTCATTCATATACTCAGTGCAAGGGTGACTGCACCCGGCAATAGGGACACGTTGTGAGGCAATCAATAGTATCACCCCATCCATATCAATTTTTCGACGACGACCTTTATCTTTTGCTCTTCACTCGTAAAAATAAAAGTTATACAGCAAGGAAGAAACATATTTACAAGGAATTTTGAAAGCGGAAAGCGAAAAATGAAATTTTTAACGCCAACTTCTTCTCTTATTTCTAACGCGTTATTGATTCACGCCCTCATCCTAAAAACTGATGTACACCCTCCACAAAAAGTATTCGAGCAAGAGAGAAATTTCCTACGTTGGTTTCGTATATTAAAAACTATTTATCATAGAATATGAATTAGGCTATGTATAAATATGATTTTCCATATTTCTGTCAGGTTGTGAGTTTTTCAAAAACTCAATTATTATTCGCAAATCTAAAATAGGAAATTTCTCTCTTGCTAATATTTTTTTTGGAGGGTGTACAAAATGTGACCCACTTCTCAAAAAGGTTTGACA
>JAWZYV010019341.1:0-24200 GCA_038373885.1 Cheiracanthium punctorium
GAAATAATAGAAAACAGAACAAACAAACATAACAAAAACACAATTTTTTATTACTATAAAAAACCAGGACAGCACATATATATATAATTTTTTTTTAATTTTCTCTGAAATTCCTAAGTTTATTAGAATTACATATTTTCCCAATTGCAAATTATTTTTTATTTCCAATGGCAGAAGGTTAGCAGTAAAAAATAAGAAAAAGTAGCCATTTCCTCAAGAGCTCTCTCACCTCTCAATATTTATAAAATTTTAATATAAAACAAGACTTTTAAAAGGTTATATGTTTGACATAAAAATCAGATATTGAATAGAATAGAAAATAAATTATCAATAACTAATATATATACATAAAATACTTATACATCAGTTAGTACTTAAATGAAAGTTGCACAAACAATGTTGTAATATATTTCTAAATCAGAACACCGTTTTTACGAAAATTTTAATAAGCAGCATTAATCCTATTAATTAGCCGTTGATTCAGATAAGTGAAGTAATTTATTTAAAAAAAAAAGCTGTAGAATATCGGTTATAGCTGCATAAGCAGCTACACAACGTTTTAAGTACGTCCTGCATAAGCAGCTACACAACGATTTATGTACGTCCTGCATAAGCAGATACGCAACGTTTTAAGTACGTCCTGCTTAAGCAGCATACAACGTTTTAAGTACGTGTGGAGAACACTGATCTGGACCCAGATTTCGACGATCATTGTACGTGCTTTGTCCGGACATTCTGACGTAAGCGACACCGTAAATCTGTACGGGATGGTAACGTCCTAGCTGAACGTAGAAATTACGGCTTTTGAACCAGTTTGTGCTACTTGGGTTAGTGTTTTCGATAAGCTGTTCCCAAAAACATTGGGATTCAAGATTTCATTTTTTCTCAGTGTTAACCTCAAATATTTATTTATCTTCTCTATATATTTTCCTCCAAAAAAAAAATAATAATTCTTTGTGATCGGGCAGTTTGAAGATTTTAAACGATTTTTCCTTTAAACAATTTAACACCTAATAATTCATTTAATATGGATAACCCCTATGTTTTTTTCCCTTCTTGCATGTCAAAATGTTTCAGTTTGTTGTTTTAAGGAAAAATACGCAAGGGGTTAGTAGAGATATTCGTCTGTTTCAAACAAAACAAACTTCATATGTGTTATTAAGGATTACAAAATATGCTCGTCTTCAAAAATGATGTTTGTAGCATTTTCAGTTCTTTTAAAGGATCATTCAAAAAATTCCAATACATTTCAGTTTGGAATACCTATTAAAAAGTCCACAAAACGAGGCATTACCCCCTTTCGCACATATCCATATTGGACTTAACTTAACAAAACAACATACGCATAAAATAACACCTGGGACAGGTGAAATTCGATAATTGCTCAATGTTCCTTTCGGCGATGAATGTAATGTAATTGTACTTCTTTCTATAGAGAGCTGAAACGTTTTCCATTACATAATTAAATATGAGCCCCTTAAAGCCCAAATGGTATAAATCACATTTTTCTAGCTTTCATATTTTTAAGATTTTATTAAGGATATCATGGTAAATTCAGCAACACACAGCAACTTATTCTGCTACATATACGGTTGTTGCTAAGGGAAATACAACTTGGACCTTTTGTACACTTAATAGAAGGGCCTCAGTTGAAAACTTCGTGACCCTAACCGAATAACCAAAAAATGGAATTGCTTGTGTCGGGTGTAACGTTATGCAATTTTGGCAAGTTTTTTTCCGAATGTAACGTGAATTCGCATTAGAACTCCTTTAAAAGTCCTCTGACGAAGTCAGCCTCCATACTTTGCAGAAAGCCCTTCCATAGATTGTTTGCTTGTTTGTGTGGTTAAGCCCAATTCACTGCACTATAGGGTCCTTGGCCATTAGGGAAAATGCCCTCCTTGGAGGACTTTCTAAGGGATCCTAGCCCGTATTTACGCGAGGTTTCGGAGAAAACCAAACATTTGAGGGACTTTTCCAGTCGGTCATGGTGCGGGGGGGTGCCATGAGGGCCATGGATTGGCCTGCTTCTAGAGTCCCTTAGATTCGTGACCACATTCCATCATCTAAGCGTTGGTGGTTACGCATTTTTACTGTTACAATTTGGAAATTAACCGATTAATGCAAAATAACACCAAAATACTCACCGAGGCGTCCAAGCGAACGAAGTACCTCTTAACTTACGTGCGTTTATAAAGCCTGTTTCTTTCCTGGCTCATCCTACACACTAGAGATGAGACGGGCTCAGCCCGAGCCCGAAAGCCCGAACCCGAGCGCGGGTCCGAACTGGGCTCGGGCTCTGTAATTCACAATTGCGCTCGGGATCGTGAAAAATTTCTAGTTTATTGAACATACTCCGTGAAACAAATTTTTAAAAAGTGATTCATATGGAAAATAAAAGTACTTATAAAAAAATATCGGCACGGGTGCCTAGAAGGCGCGTGAAGTTCTTTGGGTATTTCAGAACGGCGGCTTATATTGCTTAATTAGTCATAAGATTCGACATTATTGCATAAGTGCATAAAAAATTTACAACTATATATTTGTCTTTAATTTGCGCAAATGGTTAAATTTATTGTATTCTATCAAAGAATTACTTTGAATTTTATTTATCATTAGCTGAAATTTCGGGCTCGGGCGGACTCGGGTTCCGACTTAAATAATATTGCTCGGGCTCGGGCGGGCTCGGCTTAAAAGTCTTCGGGCTCGGGCTCCAAAAAATGAGCCCGAACGCATCTCTACTACACACACGTGTACGCTTACGTATTTAACATACAAGATTTGCATTTTCGACTGGAAGTTGTACTTTTACATTCAGTTGAGTTCTTTTCATGAAATTCGATAAAGTATGCAAATTTTCTTAATTTATTTCCCCAGTGAAGTAAATTCAGCATTACACAGCAACTAATTCTGCTAGCTACACATTTGCTAAGGGAGTTCCAACTTCGACCGTTTGTGCTCTTAATACAATGTCCTTTGTTGAACACTTTTGTGACCCTAACCCAATAAAACCAAAATATGGAGTTACATCACTTTTGCTTTAATGGGCTCATTTAATAATAGCAAGGCATGAACACTCTAAAAATCGAGAAAAGACAATCACCGGGAGTGGGATTCGAACCCGCAAGTACCATATACACGATCCTGAAGTCATGGCACCAGCAATGTTGAAACACCGGGACACCGCAGCCTATAGACAGCGTGCGCACCGCATGCCCGGCTTGCAAGTCAGGTGCCTTTACCATTTGGATATCCCGGTACAGCTCGAGGACTACTTTAAAGTCAACCGTTTAGTATTTTCGATAAGCTGTTCTCAAAAATATTGGGATTCAAGTTTTCATTTTTCTCAGTGTTAACCTCAAGTATTTATTTATCTTCTTTATACATTTTCCTAAAAAAAAAAAAAAAAAAAAAAAAAATTCTTTGTGATCGTGCACTTTGAAGATTTTATACGATTATTCCTTTAAACGATTTAACACCTAATAATCCATTTAATATATATAACCGCTATTTTTTCCCTCTTGCATGTCAAAATGTTTCAGTTTGTTGTTTTAAGGAAATATGCACAAGGGGTTAGTATAGATATTCGTCTGTTTCAAACAAAACAAACTTCGTATGTGTTATTAAGCATTACAAAATATGCTCTTCTTCAAAAATGATGTTTGTAGCATTTTCAGTTCTTTTAAAGGATCATTAAAAAAATTCCAATACATTTCAGTTTGGAATACCTATGAAAAAGTCCACAAAACGAGGCATTACCCCCTTTCGCACATAGCCATATTGGACTTAACTTAGCAACAGAACATACAATTAAAATAACACCTGGGAGAGGGGAAAATATTTTTTAAACTCTAAATATTTTTTAAACTCTTGAATCAGTTGGAATGCTAATGATTTATTCAACCGAAAATTGTTGATAAATTCGTTGTCGCTTAATTCAAAGGATTTACACCTAGGAATCGAATTTCGATTCCTATGAACCCTTCTAGCATCTTATTGTTGTGCAACAGTTGCTACAATTAAAACCGAGCCATTATTTTGATGTAAACAACTACCATCAGAACAAAAACCACGCACGCTGACTTGTATCCGAAGCGGAAAGAGCTTCTCACTCGCGTTTACCGTGCCGGGAAAAAAAAGTGGAATTTCCGACAGGGTTTCCGATATCGGAATGTTCCCGAGAGCATCGTGGTAGACCAAATTGACGTCCTTTCGGAATGTGACGTCATGAGTGAGAAAAGGGTTGTTTTTCCGCTTCGGAAAGGTTTCAGAGAAGATCGTGCTAGGGCCCCAGGAGAAAATAAGCTGTCTTATACAACTGGTCGACTCTCTCCTTTCCTACCCCCTTTCACTCCTCAGATTCTCCCCGCAGTTCGAAAAGCCAAGCTGATCTCTGACGAGGGGGGCTCTACGGAAGCTGACCGTTTTAACTCCCCCGCTTTAGTCGACCAGTTGTATAATGAATCGGAGCGAACGGAGCCCTTTTCCCCCCAAAAAAACCCCAGGGATTTCCCTTGAACAGACGAGCTGAAAACTTCTTGTCAAGCTTTCTAAACTTTCTATTTATGCAATTAAACAGGTTTTGGCACATTATCTTTTAATAAACATTTATGAACGTTTATTCACATTTTTATACATTTAAAATTCTTTGTAAAAAAAAAAAATAATAATAATGTTTTTTAAGGCTGTAAGGGTATACTTTTCGAATTCCGCGCTCGATTTGTGTGTACATTTAAAATTCAAAAAGTTGTGCGCGCACAGGCCGCAGCGTGACACAGCTGGTATATGCGTACGGTATACATAAGCGATACACATTTTTCTCCACATGTTGTATTTTGTTCATTTAATCAATAATTATGTACGCGAATTTATTAGTTATCAATAATTATGTACTTACGTTGTAATGAACAGTAATCCTGTTTATTTGTAATGAATGATCGATTTGTAATTCAAACTAGCTGTGTACCCTTCATACGGGAGGAAGCAGATATTTTTCTAAAACACCTGATTAAAATTTATTCAATCAGAGCAAAACTATGGAATTGTTTCACTCGTAACCTGGCATTACGATAGTTGAAAAAAAAAACTACTTTACTTCGTGCAAATTTGTAATATAGTTTGTTTGTTTAACGTTTAGAGTTCTACCCACAACAGAGGAAGTTATTTGAACTTCATCTATGAAACCATAGCTCTTGAAACGGTTCGAATATTTCCGATAATAACCTAACCTGAATGGCTATCCCTGATCAGCAAATCGCAATTCGTAATCCAATAAGATTCCGCAAAGATATGGTTTACATCAGTTATAATTAAATTACCAATGATAATTCACTCAGAATTTTTAATTAAATAAATAAACACGTACATGCGATACCATTCTTTATTTTTATTTATTTATTCTAAAGTTAAACAAGTATCTCTCTATTCTAAAAAAAAGTAAGGGCTGCTGTCGTCGCCGCTGTCAAAAGCTTGTTCGCCTATCTTCTCCTAAACCGTGGGGATTTGGAATACATTTCGACTAAGGTGCCCACAGGTTCGAAAAATTCCGAGGAACCTGCTAAGCTGACTTAAATTTCGAAAATCGAATTATTTTAGAAGATATTAATAAAAAAATAAACATAATGTTTGCCAGATTTGGCATAAAATTATTCATTCTTTTGCAACAAAGCGTTTCCAAGTATCTACAATCGCGTGTAATTTACAAACATGAGTTAGAATTACGCCTATTTTACGCCAAAATAAAAACTATATGAAATAAGTAACTCAAAATGTGTTACACAAAGTTGAAAATTTTCAAATAGTAAGTTCACTTAGACAACAGGAGTTTAGAATTAGTCATTATTCGTTTTAACAAAACAAAATAACTAATATCTTGAAAATGAAAAATAATTAAAATGCAGATTATTTTAAAGCCGGTTCGGTACACCTGGATTATTTGCTACCAGTAGAAATATATTATATATTTAAACGATGCCATTATAGCAGTTATAGTACACTTTGGATATTTGCTAGCGCGACGAGATGGCACATTCGTGGTGCTAAGTACGCCAATCTGCAAACGATTATGTAAATGAAAATATGGATAACGGTTTTCCGGTAACCTTAAATGACTAGTAATTATAGGTTGTGAGCATGTGTAAATCGTCAAATAATGAAAAGTCGCCATGGGTGGCAAGCTATCCTATCTGTTACGTAGCTATTATTAACTTTACACGTACGCGAGTCGCCAAATAATGAAAAATCGCCATGGGTGGCAAATTCGCAAGGTGTCCAATAGTTTTTACATTATTAAAAATACAGCTGGAACAGCTGTTCTGATTTTATTACGCTTTAGCTCCTAATTAATATAAATTTGAATGGCAAGCTTAAATATCATTGTGTTTCTGAGGAGTGCAAATAATTTTTCCAGCGATTATAAGCGGAGTCTGCACTCCAGGTGTAGTATAGCTCAGGACCCGTACAACACGGATTCCCATAACAACATACCTTCCGTGTTATGAGGGGGAGGGGTCTACTGTAGTGCGAAGTTTAAATTTTTATGTACCCAGGGGCGTAGCCAGAATTTTTTCATGGGGGGGTTACGAATACTGCAATTCATATATATGTATACATATGTGTGATAATGTAGTGAAGTATATACATTTTGTATGGCAAAAAATTTCTCATGGGGGGGGTATGACCCCCCTAACCCCCCCCCTTGGCTATGCCTCTGTATGTACCAATGAACATGCAAGAACCAAGCAATGTGTAGCTCAGTAACATTCTATCTGATCCAATCTTCGGGTTTTGTCTGTTGAAATGATGTCTTTTTTACGAATAAGCCGGATTAGGGGCCGAATGCCTCATACGAAAAAGCGAGCGTAGCGAGTCTGGGGGCCTTGGCCCCTAGTATTATAAAAACATTCTCACCATTATCTATCTCTCATATATTTAGGCAGAAAATATTTAATTACAATCAATTTTCTAAGACATAGAATCCAAATGACCCCTGTCACGACCATGCCCATGCACTGCTATACATGATAAGGATTTCATTAATAATGATTATGAACATATTAATAGAAACTTGTGGGAAATGGTACCGAATATACGATTCCTTCTAAGTTTACTTTAAATCGTATACTATAACAAGTCTCATATAATCGAGATTATTTTATACTAGCTGTGTGCCCGCTCTTCGCACGGTAGGAAAAGAATATTTTCCTAAAATAAATACCTGTGCCATAAAAAAAAAATATATATATAATTTAGGTAGTCTCTTTTGTTGAAACTATCACGGTATACATTAACGCAATGTAGGATTATACTTTAGTTAGTTGCACGATGACCGTTGAAAAATGATGAAGAGACCACTTTTAATTTCACGAAACATTTATTAATGTGGTATACTGTGCTTCAATTCATATTAACCTAAAAAATCTAACTAATACTACCTATAGTTGTCTATTACTTATTAAATGTTATTGATCTTCGTTTCCCCCCTCTCTAATGCTCAATTTAAATAATCAGTGTAGGAATTTGAAACCAGTGGTGCCTTTTCTACTCTTTGATGATTCTTAGCAATTTATACATTAGCATATACAATAAACATTATTTATAATGGTTGTCATTAAAACACCTCTCCTTATCTTTTTAAGCATAATTCTTGTCAGATTGGCGCAAATTTAGCACCGCAAATTATTTCATCTCGCCGTGATGGAAAATATCCAAGGTGTACCAATCTAAATATTTAAATCCTCTATGGTTCAGTTTTGTGATAAATATCAAACTGTGTAATCTCGTGGAGATATTTAGAATCGCTCAAATTGCCAATAGGGTGTTAAATTGTGTAGCAGAGTTTAGAATTTCACGCAATTTTTTAATTTATGATGTTACGTTCTGACCATGCTTGTTTAGTCTGGTTATTTATCACAGTTGTTTTCAAACGGATTAATATTGTAACTCACTTGCAACAGAGCTTATTAAAGTTAATTTTGAGATGCTGGTGTGATGCCTAACTAATCAGTATTTCAAATATTTTTCAGAGCTATGCTGCTAATGGCCTAAATTTTGTGAAAGAACTTGTTAAATTTCTGGATTTCCGCCAAAAAATTGTATAATTAATATATGTATACCGCCAAAAGTTGTCAAAACTTGGCGACATTTTGCGCGATTTTTGGAATTCATACTATGGCTGTCGTTAGGCCGATAATGAATACTATGTTTTATGTTAATTAGTATTTTCCCCCCTGTGGCCCCTTTTGAATTTCTCACTATTTTAAAAATTGTAAGTTTCCTTTCGTTGTTATGGTTGCTGAAAAATCATAGTGTTCAAAAATCGTCAAGGGTAGCTCATGCATTAAACAAAATACTTTTAAAATTTCATAATAGTAAATTTTTACGTAGATTTCTAACTCATTTTTAAACTCATGACGGCAAAATTCCTTCATTATCAGTTGCGATATCTAACATGAATTAGTGAATGCAAGTGGGAAAAGACCAAAACTCACGTTATTTTACTTTTCTACAGTATCTGATAATACAGAAGTTTATTATTTCACTCGTGGTGTAATATTTTGTCTAAGCTTGGAAACCTAATTAAAAGAACCCCTATAATACGTCTCGAAAAGTTGTCCAAACCGAAACTACCCAAACCTATGGGGTTGCTATCTTTGACGCACTTCTCGCTACTTTGGCATATTAATCTGGCTAATTTGGCATTTCGTTAAAGTAAACGTAATTAGTGACAAACTTTAATATTTTATTATGATTGCGAAATTAATTGTAGGTATACAACAATATTCAAGATGCTTAATTAAATTTATTAACATATGTGTTGTCTATTGCTATTTAAACACATTTTTTAATGCTAAAGAACACGGTTTTGTTTACAAACACAACAAGTAGCTTTGGCGAGCTTTGGCCATAATGCAAAACGCACTCTTAACATAACATTTGCGTTTTAACAAAACTAAACAAGCTACGAACAACTTTGGTATTTTGAATTAAATAACAAAGATAAACTTACAAGAAAAAGGCATTTTCTAAGGTAACAGTAAAACTTTTCAATAATAAAATCGAACTTACAAGGCAAATTTGAGCAGACGATCCGCGATCTCGTCGCATGTTGATCACCCATTTTTTTCTTTTTTCTTCATCTTTAGAGAATTTAGCCATTCTAAATCCATTTCTTGAATGATTAGAACGATTTATGGCGGCACAACCACACATAATAACAAATTTATTGGTTTAAAATGCAGAATAAGACTACCAAGTGGTGTCGCCAAGGAGTGCTGTGTTAAGCCTAATGTGGGCAATTTTCAGAAGGCGTGGGTGAGCTCGGTATATAGGAGTCTTACTAATTAAGATTTCTATTGCATTTTTAAACTCGTGACATCAAAATGACGTCATTTCATTTATGATAAACCACTTTTTTTTACAGTTATGTCTATCTCTAGCATATAGATGATATATCACATGATCACTATTGCTTCCAAAACTTATTTGCGCTCCGTAGAAATACAATGATGTTTGGTGTTGCCATTGAAAAGGCATGTTAATTACAGGAGCTAAAGCGTCATAATATCAGAACATATGTCTCATTTTACCGTGCTGTACCGTGTCTCTTTTAACGTGTTACACGAAAACGATCGTAATGTTTTCGCCGTGTTCCAAGAATTCGTGTTGTAGACCCATGTTATAAAGGGTTAAATTGTAATCTGTAAAAAATGAAATATGAAATTAGTTATTTATTTAGCGTGAATTGACAGTGAGATCAACATCACTTTTATCTAACTAGTGTGATACTGTATTAAGAGTTCAATAAGGGTAATAAGCTTTTTTTCTCAGAAGTTACATCACGAACGTTTTCATTTAGAAAAGCGACATGATTTTCACCGGAGCAGGGTGCATTTTTTACTTTTAAACGTAAATGATGCATCCATTGTTTCATGAAGGTTTTTTAATTTAGGTAATAAGTCGTAGGTAATAAGTCGTTTTAATAAGTCGTGTGTAACATAACTGCGCTAATACATTGGCCACGCTTTGCGAATTGCAAGATAAAATTGTTGTCAACATCATGCAATGTTATTTATGTGGTATATATTATATATTAATGCTATAAATTAAACCTCACAAAAAGAATTATATGTTGTAGAAATCAGGCATTTTTCGAAAGCATCAGGCATTTTTCGAAAACTTCTTTCCTTTTTGATCGCCAAAATTTGCACTCAGGACATCAACTTTTAGTCACGATTCAAGTATTTTTCCACGTTTTGAAATTCCACATTACTGGGTTTAATCTATCTATCTATATAAATAAAACAGTGTGTAAACTGTCCGTTTGTTTGTCTGTCTGTCTGTGTCTCGCGTAGCTCTGAAACGGCTGATCGTAGACCTACCAAATTTTGTACGGAAATTCTCCAAGACGGGTCTCGACACACCTCGAAGCGATTTTTTCGAAATTCGAATTAGAAAATGTTTTATTTTATGTTTTGTCCGATTTTTAGCGTTTTTCTTGCGTAATTCATAATAACGCCGGTAATTGCACTCGTAAGAAAACGATAGTTACATCATCGTATAGAGGAGAAAATTTTCTTTTAAAAACTGTTTGTTCGAACTATGTAACATAATTTGCAGATTTTTGGGAATTTTTCAAATAAAATTGAATTTGACGCTGACTTTCGTAAAATATTTTTAAAACTGCTGCATCTTGAATTCTATCTGTCGTAACTTTTTTATATTTGGGCAAAAGACGGAGCACACAATTCGCCCACTTTTAAAAGAAGAACGGAGGAAAAATATAGAGAATTTTTACGAATTTTTAAGTAAAGAAGGATTTTCATTTCAGTAGCACATGCTTATGAGTTTCGGTTTGATATCTTGCGGTTTGGTTGTCATGGATACAGTAACAATAATTAAAATTGCCAGTTGAAATAAATAAATAATAACGGGTCCCGCGCCATATCTCGAAGCGATTTTTTGCGAAATTCGAATTAAAACATCTGGTGTTTATTGCCTTAATGCGCCAAATACTACTGTTATTGTACAACTAAAAGTCAAAGCCCGTTGTGAAGCAATTTCAACGAGCACTCTTCTGAGAACGTGAAAAAAGTTTCTCATTCCAAAGATTTCGTTTTGTGTACATGGTTATTCTTATGTCCAAGCAGACGATTTCTTTGCTTGTCTCGATTTCCTTTTATAAACACTGGATTTATTTGTGAGAAGAAAAATTAAACATGCATAATCTTGAAAAACAATTTTAAAGCCTTTATAAATAGCGCAGTCTTATCTCTTATCTCTTTTCTTTTTGTAAAGGGTTGCAAGAGAGAGTGACGTATTTTTAAAATAAAAAAAATGTCCATTTAATGTAGTGCCAGATGTATTTAACGCTAAATCGTGAACCTAAAAGACAGCATGTCTGCGGAAATAAGACATTTTGAAAGTGAGAAGTTCACTGCAAACGGTCCATTTCACTTTTTTGATACCGAATGACGCTGACATAGTTTTTTTGTGTGTGTGTCATTATATTGCAATGATCTCAGGTTATTACATATATGACGCAAATTTTAAGTCAAGAGTGAAATAAGTTTGCTTTTTCTAGATTCCACATCACTGGAATTAATTCGAATTACACATGTGAGAAAATTTTTCGTTTCCTACCGTGCGAAGAACGGGCACGCAGCTAGTTCGAAATATAAGTGCAAAGAAAATATTCGTTTCCCACCGTGCGGAGAACGGGTACGCAGCTAGTCAGATCTATTAAAATCCGTATGTTCGTATCGTGCGTGGCTGAATGACATTTTCGTACAAACTTTGTATAGTTTGACTTCGGATCGCGTAGAATATTGGCAATCTGTCCGTGAAGTGAATCCAAATAAGCGGGTCGGGTAAAGCCAGCGGAGTGAATGTACGTGTTTCCTCTTGTGTTGACGTCCACGCTCAGTAATCTATAATAATCTGTAATGCACTGAAATATTGTATGCGGGACTTTTATTATCATTGTTATTAATGAGGATATCAGCGCGGAGTCTGAGCGGCACGTAACGTCCAGTATGAATGCAGCTTTACTTCTTCATAACTACGTCTAAGTAACTGAGCATCAGTCGTACACCCTCCAAAAAAAGTATTCGAGCAATAGAGAAATTTCCTACGTTGGTTTCGTATATTAAAAATTATTTTTCATAGAATATGAATTAGGCTATGTATAAATATGACTTTCCATATTTCTATCAGGTTGTGCGTTTTTCAAAAACTCAATTATTATTCGCAAATCTAAAATAGGAAATTTCTCTCTTGCTCGAATACTTTTTTTGATGGGTGTACATCTGACTGCCATCCCCATCATCTAATGGATGTGCCCGTTTCCTACTATAGGCCAGAAGTTTAAGTTTCTACGTAATCCGTAGTCAAATAGTATCTGTCTATGCCTCTGAACTAGAATTCTAACCAAGTTAAGAACTTAGCTGAGTGATCGAAGTATCTGCATAACAATTTCGTGCAAACCTTGACAAGGCGCATCTATTGTGGGATTTTCAATTTACGACAAACTTATTCTCTATACATCGGCACGTTATCGCACATTTCGGTCCTGGTTTTCTGTGGGGCCCCAAAAGTGAAAGGTACCGAAATATGTTTAAATGAAATATATCAAAATGTAAATAATTTAATTCATTTTATTAATTTTATTTATAATTCAATTAATTTAACCACATGATATACATTTTTCGGTACTGACGTAGCATACCGGTGGTCCACCTAGACGAGCGATTTTTCTTTAAGATAAATGCCGGACAATTGAAACTATTGATGATATGGAATACGATTGGCAATAGTTTGCTAGCACATTTCACGTAAAAATAGTTTGGCGCCAATGACCACCGGTATATTACGTTCAAGAACTGATTAACACTCTCTATAGGCCTGCTTTCATTTCGAGGCTCCCTCTCACCTACTCCTATTCCATTACCTAAGATGCCCATTCGTTAAGGTGACCAAACGTCCCCGTTTTCCGGGGCAGTCCCCAATTTCAGGACGTTCTCCAAATTGTACCCACAGTGTAAAACGGGAATTGGGGACAAATTTTAATTATTGCATTGGTTTTTAATTAAATTAATGTTAATTATTTCACTAATTATAAAAATTGGGGACATGTCCCCGATTCTATGTTCAAAAATCTCGCCAATTTACAATACGTCCCCAATTTTTGAGGACAGTCCCCGATTTCTGCGGTTCTTTCGGGGCCATCGTGATTCTACCGGGCCTGCTTGTGCATTCCGATGACTCATCCAAAGAGTCCTAAAGATGCTCACGTATTGGTTCCAGCACCTAGATACATTATCTAACGGTCGAATCTAACCAATCAGGCCACGTTCGTAGGCCTTTTTCGGAGTGCACAAGCAGGCCCGGTAGAATCACGATGGCCCCGATTCTTTGGGATTTGTCTCCAAAATGCAAAATAGCATTTGGGGACAATTTATAATTATTACATTGTTTTTTAATTAGATTATTGATAACACTAGTCAACAAATTTGAACTTTTTTTCTGCCTCTGGTTTGTAAATGGGTGGATTTACTTAATTTCGGGGTACTGAATTCACTGGTAAAATCAATTTATGTCTATCACGTCACATTTCCAAGAGGCACAAGAAAATCAGCAGCAATACCGACAAAATTTGATATAATTGAAACTAACAAGAAATTCATATTAAGAACTTAATAATTCAATATTATTTCCTATGTATACATTAGTTTTTATATGTATACACATGCCAACATAGATATCATCTTTTTCCTGTCCAAAATGTCCTTCCCACTTGGTTTAAATGAGGTCCAAGCCGCTAACTCAATATTTGTCAGTCTGATATCAAAAGGATGGATCGTTGAACAATTTTTCTATTTGTGGTCCAATAAATATACTTTCTTTTAACTTTGCTTCACTCAGCTTGAGAAACTTTTCTTTCAAATAATTGAAGACCTGACCTCATTTATCCAGGCCTTTAACAAAGTTCTTCATAAAACCAAACTTGACATGAATCGGAGACAAACTGATTTTATTAGGCTCAACCAGTGGAGTATTTTTCACATTTTTCTTTACAGCTACATGTGATTTCCTTTTAAGCCACTTTACTGTATAGTGGCCAAAGTTTCATAAGTTTCTTTCACGTCTACTGCATGAGCCAAAGGCACAGATGGAAAAGTATTGCCATTATGCAGTAGTACTGCTTTCAATCTGGTTTGTCCAAGAGTCAATAAAGAGTGACTGTTCCTGATAGTTATGTTGTACACCTAGCTGCATCAGCAGACCATTGACATCTCTACATACACACATTGAATTCTGCATGTCAAAATATGGAGCGAATGAAGTACCTTTTGATCTCAAACAGGAAATTTTTGTACCTGGAGCTAGATCGTTTCATTGTTGCAATCTCAACACCAAAAGTTCAGCTTGCTGTTTTGAAAGTTTTAGATCGCGAACCAAATTGTTCAACTCCTTTTGATTAAAGGGCTGAAGCGAAAAATCTTGAGAATGAGGGGAATATTTTCTACAGGTTCTTGATCAGCATCTTCAGATTAGCTTGTCATTGTTTCTGATTCTATGTTTTGCAGATTACAGGCAGACATGCAACCTTTCATTATGTCACTGGCAAATGCACTGAAGATACATTTTACACTTAATTTTATTTCTAGTTTTGATAGAGAATTCCCTGAAATATTTGTAAGAGAAAAGTTCTAGGCTGGAAAATTATCCTTAGGCTAACTCCACACCATAGGAATTGAGAATTCATAGCTCGACATTTTCCTTTCAGTCACTTGGTTAAAGTAGTAGCACATGTTATGCACGAATACGAGGCGCAAAAGTTTTATCTTGATCACCAAGAGAACTATCAAAATATAATTTATAGGCCTTCTCAATCAAATCCGTAGTTTTTTTGGAGCTTTTTGGGTGAATTTCTCACAGACATAACAAAACTTTTCGGGGTGGTTAAGACAACAACTATGTTTACTAGTTGTTATTTTTAGTAAACGTAAGTTTTAAATATATGTATAAAGCAATTTTAAAATAAAAATACCTCTCAATAGAAACACTCACTTATTAAAAAAAACAAAACTTATAATACATTCTTAGGCCGAGATAAATACAATAGTAATTGCACCATGCACGTTTCAACATTCACTAGGTCATAATGTTTATTTTGCACTACTGGATTATCTCTCCATCTAATGAATAACACTTGCCTGTGTAACATCTGACATCAAGTGACAATTTGTTGATCTTATAGCACTCTTGTACCAAACTTTAGAAAAAAAATTAAACATTAAAATAAAAGAACGGAAAATAGTGAAATTAAGAAAAAATAAAATAAAAATCCTTAAAAACTCAAATCTTACGCGCTAGAGCATTTTGAAAGGTTGATTCGGATTTTACACACCAAAATACATACTAATTGATGTATCACATTCCAGAGGCAAAATGGCTGTTGAGTAGTGTAATTATTTCGTTAATTATAAAATATCCCCAATCTTGTTTCAGAATCGGGGACATGTCCTCAACTCTAAGTTAAAAAATATGGTCACTTTACCATTACCACATGTATGACTAACAAATACAGGGTGATTCATAATGAATGGGACAAAAAGAAAACATGATTGTGAACGTTGTAATTAATATATTTAGAAAATTCAAATTTACCTCAAAACTACATTTATTGAAGTTTCTACAGGTGTTCAATATGTGCCCCTCCGGTGACACGGCGTTGATTTTGAGGTACTCCGCAAAAACGAATCACGAATTCTTTCAACCACTTCGGGTTTTGTTTCTTTTCGTCCTGGGCTTTTGTTCTTGCCAGTCAAGAAGAATATATTTGATTTCTATAAAAATAGTTGCGGGTGACATAGCTCCAAGAGAATCCTTTACTTTTTAGCACGCCCCGCAAAAAAAGTGTCACGATTATTTTTAACAGCACTGACATCTGCTGAAAAATGGAAGAATGCGAGAACAGCTGGATAGATTGTCCAATGCTAAAAAAAGGGCAGCCATTGCCGTCGCTCGACTTAACTACCAGCAAGATGGCGGACGGTCAAAACGTTCATCGCGTGCCACAGATCTAGAGACCCCTTTTTGACGCAGCTGGCTGTGCCCCACGGTAATTTTGTGCACTGTGCCGCACAGCCAGCCGCGCCAAAAAAGGGTCCCTAGATCTGTGGCACACGGTGAACGTTTCGACCGTCCGCCATCTTGCTGGTAGTTAAGTCGAGCGATGGCAACGGCTGCCCTTTTTTCAGCATTGGGAAAGGGTTGCGCCTCAAAGCAAAAATAATTTTCATCATTAAAGTAAGAATTAAAGTAAGAAGTTTAATATTTTTTTATATTAAATAAAAATCATAAATCACTTCCAATCCATAATATAGAGGTGCCTAAAAAACACTAACCTAGTGTTTTCTTCATTATATATCGACCTTAGACATATAGAATTAATTATAAAGTTACTTTATGGTGCCGAATAAAAATTTCAGGATATTAAATGTAAATAAATACAATAGACCTCTATACATTAAAGAAGTGATGTAGGAGTTTCATTTTTCTCATAAAAAGGCTTACAGATTCAGTACAATATAGATTATGTTTGCCATATTGGAAAGAAGAGAAAAGAAGGGAAATAATTAAATTAAGAATAAAAATCCAGCATAATATAAATATAAAAATTCAGGGAGGCGCAGGTGCCTCCATGCTCTATGCTGCCGATGCCCATGGTTAAAAAACGAACCGTTACAGTTTAATTTTTTGCTTAAATCGAACAGTCTTTAACGCTCTAAGTAAATTTCTTTTTACAGGACGCGCATCGACAGTTTCTACATATATACAGGGTGTCCCAAAAAGGTGGTAACGGGCTTTAATTCCTTACTTATTAGAGATAACTGGGTAGTGTAAATTGGAAAAATGTTCAAAATAAGGTCGGAAATAAGACTCTGTTAAGAAAAATATCCTCTCGTTACCCACTTATCTCTCATAGATAAAGAATTAAAGCCCATTACCACCTTTTCGGGACACCCTGTAGAAATTTACTATGTTTGAAAAGTTTAGGTGGCACGAATTATTTTTAATAAATAGTTCTTTACCGTATATGTTTACGTTATGAAAACCTATTTTTAAAAACTTGTATAGTATTTCTCTGTAGCTATTGAAAATGAGCAACGTGAAATTTTAAAATTCGACTAGACTAATCGACATTTTAATTATTTAAAAAAAATGTATTGTAAGTAAACCAGTTCAATAAGCATCTTCTTAATTGCATTCCGAACATTATTAATTTTTTTCATAAGGATAATTACATCATTAACATAACGGAAAAAAAAAGCATTACTTCAGCAAGCTATTCATTCTAAGAATTATTATTTAAAACCAAAGAGTTAAGAAGATAAATTACCATGAATCAGATTAAACTCTTGCACTTATAAAAAGAAAACCAGTAATAATAAGCCATAGCTGATTACAAATCAGACTGAATGTGATTACATATTACAGAGAATGTGCATGTTAAATCTGTCTAGTCTTAGACTCTTTATTTGCCTGTTAGGTGAGAGATGGTATTTAAAATTTTCGAAACTGCTATAATATTTGTTACTGAATGACTAGTTCTGAATTTTGTCCTAAGAATACAATATATATATATATATATATATCCCTCAGTTTATAAAAAAAAACGCCATATCATAATAGCATTCATCTCTAAAGCTTACAAAAAAATTGGTTTTCTTAAGTGCAAAACTAAAGAATTTTCTAACCTTCATGCATTAAAAATCTTATACTTTAGTTTGATACGCTCTAATCTTGAATATTGTAGTCTTGTTTGGGATCCGTATTATAAAAATAAAATGAAAATTCTTGAGCGGGTGCAGACTCAGTTTACTCGTTATTCATATTACAAAAGTAATCCTATTTACATTCCGAATATTTCTTCATCTTACTTGAGAAGTGTTTTTGGTCTTCCTAGTTTAAGTTCTCGTCGTGATCTCTTTTGTTTATTATTTTTTTTATAAAGTTGTCAATAATATGGTAGACTGCAGTGATATTCTTCAAAGTATTTGTGTAAATGTACCGAACAGGTCTCTTCGTAATAGCCATTTATTTGTGGATCCAATTATAAAATATAATTACATATACTTTTCGTTATCTAAATTTTATAAAATTTATAATAAGTTTTCTTTGGATTTGGATATTTTTAACATGTCTTTTAAAGTCTTTAGAGTTAAGTGTTTTGAACTTTTGCAGTCATGACTGGTATTTATTTTATCTCTGTATTTTATCTTTTTTAATTTTGTCTTATGTAATTTGTCCTTTTATGCATCACTGTAAATGGATTTTAATCTGTAGTGTGCATTTCTTTTATGAAATAAATGAAAATTTTTAATAACAAGAATACGGCGATATACTTCAATTTTTCATACAAAAATAATGCAGTTATTAAGGCGATTTTAAACGATCTATCTTCAGAATTTTCACCAAATTAAGTAAACTGATTTTAAATTAGAGGAATTCCTTAGTTAGATGTTATTTTTTTTTCTAATTTAAACAAAAAATCATTTAAAACTAATAAACCACCGCCACGTTCCGATCCGATCTAATAAAAGCAATCTTCTCCATCTTATGAGCCCAACTCGTAAGTAAATGAGAAAGAAAAGAACACAAAAATGCCTAGTCATGGAGCTGTGCCTGGTAAGATTTTAGGGAAAACGACACCCTTCGCGCCTTCAAGGCAAACGAAGAAAAGGGACAATTTCGCCATGTGGTGACGTCCGAAAAGTGACCTCAATGCCTTCTCGTTGCGGAAGCACCCCATCGTTTAAAACTGTCGTCTTTTTTGCAGTGGTCAATGATGGCGGCACTATCGTACTTGCAAGTTAGGGTACGCAGGAAGTTGGGAGACGGCTAGCCCTGCTAATTGCTTTTCACTCCCCCATTTTACTCGACCAGTTGTATAATGAATCAAAACTTCTTGTCAAGCTTTCAAAAAGTTGTGCGCGCACAGGCCGCAGCGTGACGCAGCTAGTATATGCGTACGGTATACATAAGCGATACACATTTTTCTCCACATGTTGTATTTTGTTCTATTTAATCAATAATTATGTACGTGAATTTATTAGTTATCAATAATTATGTACTTACGTTGTAATGAACAGTAATCCTGTTTATTTATAATGAATGATCGATTTGTAATTCAAACTAGCTGTGTACCCTTCATACGGGAGGAAGCAGATATTTTTCTAAAACACCTGATTAAAATTTATTCAATCAGAGCAAAACTATGGAATTGTTTCACTCGTAACCTGGCATTACGATAGTTGGAAAAAAAAAAAACTACTTTACTT
Source organism: Cheiracanthium punctorium (assembly GCA_038373885.1). NCBI lineage: Eukaryota > Metazoa > Arthropoda > Arachnida > Araneae > Cheiracanthiidae > Cheiracanthium > Cheiracanthium punctorium. The sequence continues at coordinate 19,347 of JAWZYV010019341.1, forward strand.
CGTGCAAATTTGTAATATAGTTTGTTTGTTTAACGTTTAGAGTTCTACCCACAACAGAGGAAGTTATTTGAACTTCATCTATGAAACCATGCTCTTGAAACGGTCGAATATTCCGATAAACCTACCTGAATGGCTATCCCTGATCAGCAAATCGCAATTCGTAATCCAATAAGATTCCGCAAAGATATGGTTTACATCAGTTATAATTAAATTACCAATGATAATTCATTCAGAATTTTTAATTAAATAAATAAACACGTACATGCGATACCATTCTTTATTTTTATTTATTTATTCTAAAGTTAAACAAGTATCTCTCTATTCTAAAAAAAAGTAAGGGCCGCTGTCGTCGCCGCTGTCAAAAGCTTGTTCGCCTATCTTCTCCTAAACCGTGGGGATTTGGAATACATTTCGACTAAGGTGCCCACAGATTCGAAAAATTCCGAGGAACCTGCTAAGCTGACTTAAATTTCGAAAATCGAATTATTTTAGAAGATATTAATAAAAAAAATAAACATAATGGTTGCCAGATTTGGCATAAAATTACTCATTCTTTTGCAACAAAGCGTTTCCAAGTATCTACAATCGCGTGTAATTTACAAACATGAGTTAGAATTACGCCTATTTTGCGCCAAAATAAAAACTATATGAAATAAGTAACTCAAAATGTGTTACACAAAGTTGACAATTTTCAAATAGTAAGTTCACTTAGACAACAGGAGTTTAGAATTAGTCATTATTCGTTTTTCCAAAACAAAATAACTAATATCTTGAAAATGAAAAATAATTAAAATGCAGATTATTTTAAAGCCGGTTCGGTCCACCTGGATTATTTGCTACCAGTAGAAATATATTATATATTTAAACTATGCCATTATAGCAGTTATAGTACACTTTGGATATTTGCTAGCTCGACGAGATGGTACATTCGTGGTGCTAAGTACGCCAATCTGCAAACGATTATGTAAATGAAAATATGGATAACGGTTTTCCGGTAACCTTAAATGAACAGAAATTATAGGTTGTGAGCATGTGTAAATCTTCAAATAATGGAATGTCGCCATGGGTGGCAAGCTATCCTACCTGTTCCGTAGCTTTTATTAAATTTACACGTACGCGAGTCGCCAAATAATGAAAAATCGCCATGTGTGGCAAATTCGCAAGGTGTCCAATAGTTTTTACATTATTAATAATACAGCTGAAACAGCTGTTCTGATTATATTACGCTTTAGCTCCTAATTAATATAAATTTGAATGGCAAGCTTAAATATCATTGTGTTTCTGAGGAGTGCAAATAATTTTTCCAGCGATTATAAGCGGAGTCTGCACTCCAGGTGTAGTATAGCTCAGGACCCGTACAACACGGATTCCCATAACAACATACCTTCCGTGTTATGAGGGGGAGGGGTCTACTGTAGTGCGAAGTTTAAATTTTTATGTACCAATGAACATGCAAGAACCAAGCAATGTGTAGCTCAGTAACATTCTATCTGATCCAATCTTCGGGTTTTGTCTGTTGAAATTATGTCTTTTTTACGAATAAGCCTGATTAGGGGCCGAATGCCTCATACGAAAAAGCGAGCGTAGCGAGTCTGGGGGCCTTGGCCCCTAGTATTATAAAAACATTCTCACCATTATCTATCTCTTTGAAAGGTTGATTCGGATTTTACACACCAAAATACATACTAATTGATGTATCACATTCCAGAGGTAAAATGGCTGTTGAGTAGTGTAATTATTTCATTAATTATAAAATATCCCCAATCTTGTTTCAGAATCGGGGACATATCCTCAACTCTAAGTTAAAAAATATGGTCACTTTACCATTACCACATGTATGACTAACAAATACAGGGTGATTCATAATGAATGGGACAAAAAGAAAACATGATTGTGAACGTTGTAATTAATATATTTAGAAAATTCAAATTTACCTCAAAACTACATTTATTTAAGTTTATACAGGTGTTCAATATGTGCCCCTCCGGTGACACGGCGTTGATTTTGAGGTACTCCGCAAAAACGAATCACGAATTCTTTCAACCACTTCGGGTTTTGTTTCTTTTCGTCCTGGGCTTTTGTTCTTGCCAGTCAAGAAGAATATATTTGATTTCTATATAAATAGTTGCGGGTGACATAGCTCCAAGAGAATCCTTTACTTTTTAGCACGCCCCGCAAAAAAAGTGTCACGATTATTTTTAACAGCACTGACATCTGCTGAAAAATGGAAGAATGCGAGAACATCTGGATAGATTGTCCAATGCTAAAAAAAGGGAAGCCATTGCCGTCGCTCAACTTAACTACCAGCAAGATGGCGGACGGTCAAAACGTTCATCGCGTGCCACATATCTAGAGACCCCTTTTTGACGCAGCTGGCTGTACCCCACAGTAATTTTGTGCACTGTGCCGCACAGCCAGCCTCGCCAAAAAAGGGGTCCCTAGATCTGTGGCACACGGTGAACGTTTCGACCGTCCGCCATCTTGCTGGTAGTTAAGTCGAGCGATGGCAACGGCTGCCCTTTTTTCAGCATTGGGAAAGGGTTGCGCCTCAAAGGGTTAACCACAAAGCAAAAATAATTTTCATCATTAAAGTAAGAATTAAAGTAAGAAGTTTAATATTTTTTTATATTAAATAAAAATCATAAATCACTTCCAATCCATTATATAGAGGTGCCTAAAAAAACACTAACCTAGTATTTTCTTCATTATATATCGACCTTAGACATATGGAATTAATTATAAAGTTACTTTATGGTACCGAATAAAAATTTCAGGATATTAAATGTAAATAAATACAATAAACCTCTATACATTAAAGAAGTGATGTAGGAGTTTCAGTTTTTCTCATAAAAAGGCTTACAGATTCAGTACAATATAGATTATCTTTGCCATATAGGAAAGAAGAGAAAAGAAGGGAAATAATTAAATTAAGAATAAAAATCCAGCATAATATAAATATAAAAATTACTATATAAAAATTCAGGGAGGCGCAGGTGTCTCCATGCTCTATGCTGCCGATGCCCATGGTTAAAAAACGAACCGTTATAGTTTAATTTTTTTGCTTAAATCAAACAGTCTTTAACGCTCTAAGTAAATTACTTTTTACAGGACGCGCCTCGACAGTTTCTACATATATACAGGGTGTCCCAAAAAGTTGGTAACGGGCTTTAATTCCTTACTTATTAGAGATAACTGGGTAGTGTAAATTGGAAAAATGTTCAAAATAAGGTCGGAAATAAGACTCTGTTAAGAAAAATATCCTCTCGTTACCCACTTATCTCTCATAGATAAAGAATTAAAGCCCATTACCACCTTTTCGGGACACCCTGTAGAAATTTACTATGTTTGAAAAGTTTAGGTGGCACGAATTATTTTTAATAAATATTTCTTTACCGTGAATGTTTACGTTATGAAAACCTATTTTTAAAAACTTGTATAGTATTTCTCTGTAGCTATTGAAAATGAGCAACGTGAAATTTTAAAATTCGACTACACTAATCGACATTTTAATTATTTAAAAAAAATGTATTGTAAGTAAACCAGTTCAATAAGCATCTTCTTAATTGCATTCCGAACATTATTAATTTTTTTCATAATGATAATTACATCATTAACATAACGAAAAAAAAAAGCATTACTTCAGCAAGCTATTCATTCTAAGAATTATTATTTAAAACCAAAGAGTTAAGAAGATAAATTACCATGAATCAGATTAAACTCTTGCACTTATAAAAAGAAAACCAGTAATAATAAGCCATAGCTGATTACAAATCAGACTGAATGTGATTACATATTACAGAGAATGTGCATGTTAAATCTGTCTAGTCTTAGACGCTTTATTTGCCTGTTAGGTGAGAGATGGCATTTAAAATTTTCGCAACTGCTGTAATATTTGTTACTGAATGACTAGTTCTGAATTTTGTCCTAAGAATACAATATATATATATATATATACATCCCTCAGTTAATAAAAAAAACGCCATACCAATAGCATTATCTCTAAAGCTTACAAAAAACTTGGTTTTTTTAAGTGCAAAACTAAAGAATTTTCTAACCTTCATGCATTAAAAATCTTATACTTTAGTTTGATACGATCTAATCTTGAATATTGTAGTCTTGTTTGGGATCCGTATTATAAAAATAAAATGAAAATTCTTGAGCGGGTGCAGACTCAGTTTACTCGTTATTCATATTACAAAAGTAATCCTAAAACGCAAATCTTAAAACGTGAATAAAACTTTAATTTATACTTAAAAATACATAATAAAATTTGTTTGATTTAATATTATACTGAATATACTGAAGCTAATACTGCAAAATTTAGCATGCAGTTAAGTTTTTAATATGCGTGACATAGTCGACATTTCTAAACATTCGTAATCTATGAGTGGGTAGCTGGTCAAAGGTTTTTTTCAACATATATCGTGTGAATTCGGGATAAAAAAGGACTGATAATCTTAAAAGATTTTCTCCTAAGTACAGCACTCACAAATACCGAAAAATCAATTTCAAGGCATTTTCAATATCGTCTTCAAGGAGGCTGGATTTGAAAAAAGGGGGAGGATGGCAATGTTACATAAAAGAGAAAAAGGAAGTTTCCATGTAATTATTGCTTTAAAATGCAACATATTTAGTCCTATCTTCAGGAAAAGTTGTTTGTGATCAGAAAATCTTTAAATTTTTTCGCATGAATTTTAAGTAAAAATACATTGCTTTCTGCGATCACCCTAATATTATGCTTGCTTTTCGAACTTTTACGATTGCTCATATTTTCACTATATGACACGAAAAGATTTCGTTTTCTGAACACATAGGCTGTCCCCAGAATTTTGATTTCATATTATTCAATAGTTT
>JAWZYV010019342.1:0-25320 GCA_038373885.1 Cheiracanthium punctorium
GGTGAAAATTTGGGGGCACCCTTGTCAGGCTAAAAATCATTTCGGGGCACCCTTCTCAGGCTGAAAACGTTCCGGGGCAGGTTACATTTAAAGCAATATGAATATGAAGGTTAGAATGAAGCAGTTTGGATACATTTTTCATTGTTTCTTTTATGTTTATTGGGCTTACTATTACAGTTTCTTGGAAAAGGGATATAGAATTTTGCCCCCCCCTCCCCATATTTCAGGGATTTCCTGTAAAATAGAGGCGACTGGACACCGAACTATCTCGAACTTGACTAAAATATTTTTGTTTCGCCTACTTGATCTTCAGATTGGCAAACTTTTTTGTGAAATATCGGTTCAAAGGAATTTTTTTGATTATGCTCCCCCATAACTTAGACTTTTCTTGATTATCTCCACAGCACCCCTGGTAAACGCTCGAGGCACCCCAGGGTGCCGCGGCACAACCTCGCGATGGCACCCGAACCCGGAAACTTCAAACTTTGGCCGTCTACCAGTTCTAGGGATATAACCACTATGCCATGGTGGGGCACCATATACTCATAACCAATAGTCGCAAGTAGTGAACTCTCCCTCATAACTGTGTGTGCATTTCTTTTATGAAATAAATAAATAAATAAATAAATTATCAGATGCAGTGGAAAATAACCAGTAGTGATACGCGGCCACGGCGATATGCTATAGGAGTGGACACTCTCTAGTTGCTTGTGGAGATTTATAGTAGCCAAGGAGGTTTAACTAATGGAATTGCCAATGTTGCACTACACTGTACTAGGAAAGTGAAGCCTGTGCCACGCCCCCTTATCCCCCCCAAAAGATTGAAGAACGCATAGAGATGCATTGAAAAACGAGTTCCGGAAATTGTTAATAAAAATAATTTTAGAGTTACTAACCAATTTGTTTATCCATTTTACGTTTATGGAAGGTTGTTTACACGTATTAACTTGGTTTTGATTCTATGATTTCAAATATATAAATTTACATGTTTTCCAATGACGATATCCAATGCTTGGGGGTGGGGAGAATGGGGGGGCGTGGTTTTTGGCTTCAAAAACGGGGAACATGGGCTTCTCCATTAGATGAACCTCCTTGATGGTACCCAAACGAAGTTACAAATACGTAAGCATTGGAAATCTAGTAGCGTGCAGACTGCAGCGATCCTAGCGGTAAAAGAATAAGGCATTTCCCGCGCTGACTGCTAACTAGTATATATGTAAATATAATATTCTTTGTTTCAAACATCTAAAGGAATTCACTGCTTGCCAGCTTTTTTTAGTCTTCAAAATTCATCTCTTATATTCGTTTGTCAAAAAAAGAACAAAAAAAAAATTTCAAAATTCAAAAAAGAACCTAGTTACAAAAAACAGTATATAACATGGTTAGTAGGATGGTTAATACGGAGTATGTCTCCCGGACGATGCAATACAGGCCTGACAACGCCTAGGCATGCTGAGTATCAAATGATCAATCTGATCTTGGGGAATATTACACCACTCATCAAGCAATGCACTCCGAAGTTCCGGTAGACAGGTGGGAGGGGGTTGACGGGCTGCAATTCGTCGGCCAAGCATATCCCACACATGCTCTATTGGATTCAAGTCCGGTGAGTATGCTGGCCAATGCATACGGGTGATATCCTCCGATTGAAGGCATTCGTCTACAATGTTTGCACGGTGAGGACGGGCGTTGTCATCCATAAACACAAATTCAGCACCCATGGCTCCCCGAAACAAACGTACATGTTGTTCCAGAATGACATCCCGATAGATGTGGCCCGTCATCGTTACACTCTGAACATGCAGGTCAGTTCTGGAACCAAGAATAATTCCTCCCCAAACGAGCCATCCTGCACCACCGTAACGGTGTCTTTCAATGGTGTTCTCTTGGTGGTAACGGGTACCTGGCGCTCTCCAGATGAATGTCCGGCGAGAATCAGACTCCAAACTAAACCTGGACTCGTCGGAAAACATCACACAAGACCACTGTTGCGGTGCCCACAATGCATGCTCTCTACTCCAGGTTAATCGCAGGCGACAGTGAGTTGCGGTAAGTGGAACACATCTGCCAGGCCTACGAGCATATAGACCAATGTGCCCTAAGCGTCTTTACACGGTCTGCCTTGAAACTGTCGTACCGGTAGCTGAAGAGAGCTGACGAGACAGGTCTGATGCTGTACTCCGTCTGTTTCTTTTGGCAGTAACTGCCAAATAGCGGTCCTCATTCGGCGTTGTAACTCGGGGGCGACCTGTGCTGTAACGTCTACTCACGTTACCATCATCTTGGAATCGTTGCCAAAGCCTGGAGATGACACTCTGGGCGATTCCAAGTTCCTCGGATACTTCCAGCTGGGTACGTCCACATTCCAGTCGTCCGATAATTCTGCCACGTAAAACATCATCCAAATGCCTCCTATGTACTATGCGGTTTTTGCACTGAAAGGCTTTCACAGCGCTTGTGAACAATTTTACTTCTTTGCCACCATTTCTTATATACCCTTCTCTTACACTCTCGTCATTGTGACGTACCATCCACGCCATCTGGTGGTTTCCTGTAATTTGCATATTCTTCTTCGAGATGTGTGTGATCATTCCACAGGTGAAATTTTTATTTTAGAGATCAATTTCTGTGTGATTCTGAATTATCCTTAATTTATGGACATGAGTGTAATAGCATTCTTGTTAGCTCAAAACATGAATCATTTGATACGGGCGAAACTCGCCAAGCATGGCAACGTTAAAACGGTTTTTAATTAATAATTAAAAAAGTAATTAAAAATCTAAAATTCTAAATAGCCTATAACCTTCTCCAGGGTCCCATCTATATCTAAACCAAAATTCATCCTAATTGATTCAGAGGTTTAGGCGTGAAAACGTCATAAACAAACAAACAAAGTCACTTTCGCATTATAATATTAGTTAGGATAGTGAGAAACAGTGACACCACGGAATGAACCGTCATTTAAATGGTGAAGCAATGATTTAAAACTGTATCGCTCAAAGCAGTAGAGCATACAGGTTTACCTTTCGGAGGGGGGGGGGGGAAGCGATCCCATATTTTAAATCTTACTGTTACTAAAATTAATTTAAATGTTTAAGATTAACGGATTTTTAATAATTGCTTCACACTTTCGGAGGAGGGGCCTAACCCCTCCCTCTTGACTCAAAGCACCTTTACACCCTTGACTCTGAGCACCTTTACCAAAATAATCTTCATGTTATATAAACTGCATATAGTTACTGTGACAATATAACAAATACACTAGGGAAGGAGAAATTTGCTCCGAAAATCAAGAAGAAAAAAAAAAAAAAATCAAATGCCAAATGCGCGCATCCGGCGTCTGACCCACCCCACCCCATACCACTTCGAAGCGAAACCCAAACCAGTAACAGAAAACTTCCTCTCGCAGAGCACATCTAAAACTGAACGGTGAAAGAGCCTTTTATCTGTGACAATCACCTAAAGAGTAAACGAGTACAGTGAAACCATTCCGAACGCCACCCCTGTATAGCGGTCACCTCTCTAAACGGCCAGCAATTTTTCATGGCACGGAATTTTAGGCTCGTAGACCTAATGTTAAAATAACCTCTCTCAGCGGCCACCCGACCTCCTCTAAACGGCCACCGAGTGGGATTGACCATCTCAATTTTCGGGAAATTCTACTATTCCATGCTGTAATTTTGAACGGAAAAACTCAAGGTCAGATTTATGGTCGAATATAAGTCTCAGGAATAACTGAAATTGAATCTATTATCTCTTTTGGGATCTCCCCACACCCTTAAGATGGGGAATCCCTTGGACAATCAGGTGTTGAAGTTGTCCTACAAATGAATTTTTGTCCCTTTCAGGCGCTAATTCCATCCCTCATGAGGAATTTCCCGATGTTTGTAATGGCGAGCAAGCTAAACTTTCAATACAAGCGACTTTAGGGAAAAACGATGAAATTATCGTAAAATTCCGAAGCGGTTACAAACTAACCGGTTAGAGATCTGCTTTTTAAAGTAAAAAACCAACTAGAAAAAACGATTGTTTCAGAGAAAAGTAAAAACTGGCACACAGACACAAATTGTATCATTTTTTCAAAAAGATGTAAGATAGCATTCAATAAAGTACTACTTTCTCTTTAGATAAGTTTTATATTTCATTTTAAAAAAGAATATGTGCCAGACTTGTTTATATTACGCATTGTAGTAAATAAAACCCTTGAGAGCGGCCAAATATTCTCGGTACGGTGGGGTGGCCGCTCAGAGAGGTTTCACTGTACTCAATCACCATTAAGGATCACTGCTACTAGAGATGAGTTCGGGCTCATTTTTTGAAGCCCGAGCCCGAGGACTTTTCATCCGAGCCCGCCCGAGCCCAAGCAATATTATATAAGTCGGAGCCCGAGCCCGAAATTTCAGCTAAAGATTAAAAAAAAAAAAAAAATCAATTACTTCATTGTTAGAATGCAATAAATTTTGCCGTCGGTGCAAATTAAATTACAAATATAGTTGCAAACTCCCAATGCACTTTCTAATTCTTTGTATCCATCCTTTATCAAAAAATGTCGGATCTCATGACTAACTAAGGAATATAAACCGCCGTTCTCAAATACCAAAAGAGCTTCACGCACCTTCTAGGCGCCCGTGCCGCTATTTTTATTTGTTTATTTATTTATTTATTTATCTTTTATATGTACGTTTATTTTTCTCATGAATCACTTTTTAAAATCTGTTTCAAGCAGTATGTTCAATAAAGGAGAAACTTTTTACGAGCCCGAGCCCGAACACAATTGTGAATTTTAAAGCCCGACTCCGGTTCGGGCTCGGACTGAGCCCGCCTCATCTCTAACTGCTACTCGAAAGTAACAATCACTCTTTTCACTGATATCCGAAAATCACCATTAAGCCCATTCCTAGTAAATGCATGCAATAAGTTCCCCGACATTGTAACCGATGCACGATACGCATACATGAGAATGAGAGTCCCTAATATGTTGTAAGCAAAGCAGCTATTCAAGCTGCTTAGTACTTGAGAAGTCACTTGCGTCCAAGATCAGCAGAGCTACTTCAAAGATTTGACAGGTTTTTCTAAATAAAATTTACTGCTTTATTTTATTGGTGGCACAAGGTAATACGTACATTTTTTTTTACCACTTTTATTAGATTTTACACAGATTGTACCACTTTTATTAGATTAATATCGAATAAGTTTGAGTGTCACATATCAGTCAATTTCCCTTTATTTCAGTACATTATGTTTAATCATCATTAAGAAGTTAGTAACAAGTTTTCAGAACACTAAAACAGGCATTATTAGCACTGATGCACATTGCTGAGAGCGATAAAATGTTATAAGCTAAGCTGCACCGGACGCAACTTAATACTAATTTTTTTTTTTTTTAATCCAAACAAAGATAGTCAGACCCATAGTGACAGTTTCATTAATATAAAATTTATTGCAGTACTTTACAGGTACATTTCTCTCATTTTGTAAAAATAAGATTGAAAAATGAGTTTGTGGACTGATAACATAAATGTCAGTCTGTTTTTCTTCATTTCAGTAAATTACTGTGTAATATAGATTGAAGTTGATGTATGTTCCGCAAACACTGAAACTGGAATTACTGACGTACATCGCGGAGGGCCCTAATTAGTGATGTTGATGTTTCTGATCAAGTTTCCCCCGATTTAAACCCCAAAAGTCCCTATTTTCCTCCGACTTCTAAAAAAAAACTGAACGACTGCAGCGAAATCTAGTGCCATACTAGGAAATGAACTTATAATTAATATTTGTTACTTGTATATTAATTCTATTGTAGCATAATATTTTTAGATGTTGTATTTTTTAAAGTATCTTTAAAGTATGATTAATGTGCTGTAATTTTATAAGTTTCTTTTTTTCCCTGCGAAATTTTCTTGGAACAGTATTATTTCGACTTCCCAATTCTTTTTTTAAATAATTTTGTCCTGAATAGCAAGCAGTTAGTTCACGTAATATTTTGTAAGTATTATCACGCAACCGAGACTGACACAGCGAACGGGATTTGGATAGTACCCCAGTAAATTGGCCGGTCACTGGAAAGAGGAGTGGCTAACCAGCCGGGATACACCCCCGAGACAACAACACAACTCCCAGTAAACGATATTTTCATTTTACATTTCACAGTACAAACAGTATAATTAGAGATTTTTTGGGTGACTTGGAGTAACACTCAAGTAGCATACTTCAACGAACGTGACTAACACTAGTATCCGACTAAGAAATGGCCGACCACTCTAAAGAGGAGTGGCTAAAAGCCGGGGGATACGCCCTCGAGACATCAACGCTACGTCCAGAGAACAAGCCTGCCCTTGACGCAGCTAGGTACGAGAAGAGTTCGAAGAAGTCCAATGGAACAGTATATATTAATATAAAATAATATTTTATTAACCCTTTAACGCGCAGTGATCCCGCTCTGGGAATCTGGGAACACCAAACTCTGACGTTTTCACTGTTGCCAGTCACGAAGAATAGATTAGATTTCTATAAAAAAAAATAGTTGCGTGTGACAGAGCTCCTCGAGAATCCTTTACTTTTTAGCACGTCATTTCCCGTCAAAAAATGGTCACGATTATTTTTAACAGCACTGGCATCTGCTAAAAAATGGAAAAATGCGAGGAGCTGGATAGATTTTCCAATGCTGGAAAAAAGGGCAGCCGTTGCCATCGCTCGACTTAACTACCAGCGAAAGATCGAAACGTTCGAGAGACCCTTTTTTTGACGACAGCTGGCTGTGCCGGCACAGCCAGCTGTCGTCAAAAAAAAGGGTCTCTTGATCTGTGGCACGTGATGAACGTTTCGATCGTCCGCCATCTTGCTGGTAGTTAAGTCGAGCGATGGCAACGGCTGCCCTTTTTTCCAGCACTGGGAAAGGGTTGCGCCTCAAAGTGTTAAAGTAAAAATTATTACATTAATTCTTGGCAAACGAAAATTATCAATAATATGGAGCTATAGGCGTAACTTACTATGGACAAGAAGGGGAAACTGCCTCCCTAAAATTCAATAAAATTCAGATATAAACTATTTGAAAATGATATTTTCTACTACAACTCCCCCGCGTCAGAGTGTGAAGCCAGAGTGTGACGCCTCTTTCTTTTAAAGCGCACTTATTTCCTTAAAGGCCCCCCTTCAAATTCTGAGGGGAAGTTCAAGCTTCCCGAGCCTTTTCAGTAATCGGGCCCTGCATATACTCATAACCAACAGTCGCAAGTAGTGAACTCTTGCTCATAACCAGTAGTGATATGCGGCCACGGAGATATGCTATAGCAGTGTACACTCTCTAGCTGCTTGTGGGGATTTATGGTAACCAAGGAGGTTTAAAGCCGTTATCAGACGACGCATTTTCGCCCTTCAAAATGCTCGTACAACTCTTTCGGCTTTCATTTTTCTTGTCAAAAGCAAGGTATAGGGTTGTATTGCAAGGCAAGAAAACGATCTGGTGGATTGGCACGGGGTTGCCGATTTAACGACGTTATCGGTCATTTCGTGACAAAATAATTATTACGTCATCGCTGTTTTTGTCACAAAAATCACTCGTCCTGTCGCGCCCCGTGCATTCGAACATTGACATTGACGGTGGAATTCGAAGGTTCATTTTTAAGTAAATACAGTAAAAAAGTTTATAATGGTTTTTGATTTGCACTTCGGAAATAAAATCGGCTTCTATTTCCGCCGTCCACATTGCAGGCATGGAGGTCGCCATCTTGAATGAAGGTGTGCACAGTGTCTAGAGCTCTGATTGGCTGATTTCGCCATTCATACCAAACATTTTTCAACATTGTTCGAAACAGTCCGGTGTCAAGGGTAATACTATCACACAACAGTTTTCGCCTGACTGAAGGGCAAAACTGCAGTACAAAAGTGTTGTACGTGCATTTTGCAGTGCGTAGAGCTCTCGTGTGATAGCACCTTAAGTAATGGAGTTGCCAATGTTGCACTACGCTGTACTAGGAAAGTGAAGCCTGTGCCACGCCCCCCCCCTATCCCCCCAAAAGATTGAAGAACGCATAGAGATGCATTGAACTACGAGTTCCGGAAATCGTTAATAAAAGTAATTTAAGAGTTACTAACCAATTTGTTTATCTATTTTACGTTTATGGAAGGTAGTTTACACGTATGAACTTGTTTTTGATTGTATGATTTCAAATATATAAATTTACATGTTTTCGAATGACGATATCCAATGCTTGGGGGGGGGGGATGAGGGGGCGTGGTTTTTGGCTTCAAAAACGGGAAACATTGGCTTCTCCATTAGTTTAACCTCCTTGATGGTACCCAAACGAAGTTACAAATACGTAAGCATTGGAAATCTAGTACCGTGCACACTGCAGCGATCCTAGCGGTAAAAGAATAAGGCATTTCCCGCGCTGACTGCTAACTAGTATATATGTAAATATAATATTCTTTGTTTCAAACATCTAAAGGAATTCACTGCTTGCCAGCTTTTTTAGGCTTCAAAATTCATCTCTTATATTCGTTTCCCAGCAAACACAGCCGTATCGGGTAAGGGATGGGCCGACATCGGCAGTACCGTTTCGATGTCGGCATTGGCAAGATGGTAATTGGAGCGGTGTCGGTTCTGTGTCGGCAAAATGCGTTGGCGTAGGCAAAAGAAAGGTGATTTCGGGCGTGCAACGGTCCGATTGCGGCAAGTCTTTTAGGGTTAACATGCGATTTCGGCGATGTACTGCATAACCGACATCGGTCCAGAAGTGTAATTTCTAAACTGACCGGTATAGAACCAGCAAGCAGCACATATATGTTGTTAAAGTAATACTTTTTAATATATGGTTTCGATACTTACATGTTTTGAACCCGTAGGATTGAAGTGCCCCCTTCACAGACAAATAAAGAAAAAAATCATTCTATCTGGTTAATTTACCGACTTTTCTTTTTATAATTTAGTATTGAAGGGTTTCTAACGCCGCCCCCCCTCAACCCTCAAAGGGGGCAGTTTCTGTCTAGTTATTCATATTTCTAACTAAAATCATATGACTATAAATTTCATTTTATACATAGTTGTTCTTAAGTACTTTCAATAAAAAAAATTAAAAACTAAATAAATAAAAATAAAATACCTGCAAAGCAGAACATAAAACGTTGCATTTTAGAGGTTCACAAATGGTTACCACCATGGCTGAGAGGATAAGGCACCGAACATGGTTGAAGTGTGAAGGTCCAAGGTTCTGGTCTACCGCGTATCTGTCAATCTGCAGTTTAAATTTTGGGTGATTTCCCTCAAATGAATGTGAATTTGCGTTCGATAAGGTAACCAGATTTTTGAATATATAATTGAGGATAAATCACCGTTGTATCCCCAATTCTAGAACATAAATTGGGGGAATTTGATAATTTTTTTATACATTCAAAACATTATCTAATATTTATAAAATAAAGGAAATGTGATTGATTTTCATTAATTAGGGAATAAATCATTATAACTAATGTTCAACCCCAATTTTACTGTTTATTAATTGTTTTATATTTAGGAATAAACGTTAGAGCCCTTTAAGAATTCCTCCGCTCAGGACACCGACATCCTAGTCTGACTTACACAACAGAACTTTCTGAAATTATATTGGATTAAAATTGTAGAAAAAAGATAGTTTCAGTTGTATTGCCATAAAAAATTAAAAATATCAGCACAATTTATAGTTAAGGAACTTTTCTATATAATAGATAGTTGCTGGCAGAAATGAAGACTCCCGATTAAATGAAGGTTCATGAATCAGGATAATTTGAACCTGTGCTTTTTGTGGTGTCTGTGCTGTAGGGTAGCTGCCCCCCCCCCAAAAAATCTACTACATAATATTGTGCACTCTAAAACTATTTTTTTCTGCTTCAAAACGGGGGTGCGACTATTACACGAGTAAACACGGTAATAAAAGGCGCATGTGTAGTTCTTTAAAAATACGCAAATTAATGTATACTAATAAATAATATGTGCTAATCAAATTTTCCTCGGTCAGTCCGATATATATTCTTATTTCACTTTCAAAATTTTACTCCCTCAGATTTAAAGAATATTTCAGATTAACAAAAACTCGAATTCATTCAGTTGTGCATTCATTAATAGCCAAATATGGGGTCACTTCAAATATTTCACGCCAAATACTTAGACGTCAGCAAGGGATAAAATAAGCGGAGTGATACAATTCTTACAATTCTCTACGCTCTCCCCTCAATAGCCACCAGAGTTATTTCTATGTCCACAGCCCCTGCCTGCCCCTGAGCATAGATACCCCTGAGGGGGGGGGGTGAGTAAAGCAGAAAAAGTTGAAAGCATCTCCCTCTCCGCCCTTGAAATGACCTGCGGAACTAGCCCTGTTGACTTGTTTCTTTTCATGGAAGGAAGCGCAATTCGTTACGAAATTCTTATAGAGAGCGAAAAGACGAAATATAATATATATATATATATATTAAATATTAGAAATATGATTTACTCTAGCAACAATCTAGACCATTTGCTCTTGTTCGTTGGCAAACCGATCAACAAAGTTCTCTAGGATAGGATGAGATTTTTAACAATATCTCGGTTAAAAGACTTTGCCGAGATATTGTTAAAAGCTACTTTGGCTTTGCTATTTTGTAAGGATAAGTAAAAAATGCCTTCTTGAAGTCAACTTAAAAAAAATTCTCTAGTCTCTGTACAAGGAAGACACTTAGACAAGATACGTCCCCAAAATGGTTTTGTGGTACTTTATTATCCCGTCCGTCATTCCCACCCAGGGTTGGATAAAAACCCTTAAAAAAAAAAAAAAAAAGAGAAAAAAAAGCGTTTTTTGGTTTAAATCGGGTATTTTTTGTTTTAAACCAGTTTTGTTTTAAAATCCTTTTATAATTACATGCTGCATATTTATAAATAAAATTATTTGTAAGATGTTCAAATAAAAATTAATATTTCTTCTGAAAAGAATTAAAACAAAGTAAATAAACAATTGTTGCCATACTTATGTGGACATTGAAATAATTCAATTTTAATATTTTATTTAAAGATACTATTTTTTTATATTTAGTATCTCCTTATATAATACGTTAATGTATGCGGTACCAAAATGGACGATATTTTTATGCTGGGAGCGGCAACAACTAGATGTAACCATTAGCGTAATAACAATAACACGCGCGCCAAAATCAAAATTAACAGCTTAATGACGTCAAGTGAAGCAGGCATATTCGTTACTGGTTACGTATGTCACGCAGTAGCTAGATTGCAAAATAACAATGCATACGCGAAAAAGCAAAATCTTTCGGACCTTTTTACTTCACGTATATCGCACATTTAAAAAAAAAAAAAAAAAAAAAAAAAAAAAAAAAAAAACGCTTATATTTTAGCCATTTCCTGTTTCCATACACGAAAAAGCAAAATGTTTCTGTTTGGTTTGATTATGGCAATGCTACTCTAGGACGATCTGCCAAGTATCGGGGGGTGTCTTAGTAAGAGGACTTTCTCAGGGGTTCTAATGCGTATTCACGTTACATCGGGAAAAAACCTGCCAAAACTCCAGACTGTAGATCGACAGCCGCGAGATGGGTCCGAACCTTGGACTTTCAGCCGTCTATCATGTTCAGTGTCTGATCTACTCGGCTAAGATTAAATCTCAATGGGATTTTAAAACTTGGTTTAATATTCAAAATGCACACTTTGTCGTATACACACTTTAGTCTTAGTTATCAAGATTTAAAAACTTTTTAAAAAACATTTAATTTCTTCAAAAGGACTTTTTATTTCAACATTTTTATTTTTTCAAATCACCTTTTCTGTCTATTTTTCAAATTTGGAAGAAGGGTAAAATTTATCCTTGGTGGGGGGGAAGATTTTTTCAAGTAGTACTGTCCCTTAACGCACCTCCTGGCTACGAGCCCGGACGTTGGTAGCATAGGGCAAGGCGGAACTTGACCCCCTATGCCTTTTTGTATGACGTTTGTCTTCCTTCTTTTTTATTCTTTCCAACATGATAATCGTCCGCGCAGCGGCCGAGCGCATAGCACTCTGAACTGGGAGATGTAAGATGCCTGTTCAAAACCAGGTTATTTCCATGACCTAACCGTTCGGAGTTTCCCGTGGTTTCCTCCAAAACTTAGCGTAAGTAAGGGTTAGGACACCTTAGAAAGACTTCCACGGATGGCATCCTCCCTACCGGTGGCCGTATTCTTCCAAACAAACAAACCAATATGATAATTAGCGTGTATGTTGCCCCCACCCAAAAGAAAATAATGGCTAAGGCCTCGGTCTTTCTGAATGCTCTTAACTGCTTTTGATCAAATTAGTTAAACATTTTCAAAATTAATTTTCATTACAATTCTTCAAGCAGATTCCGCACAGCCAAAAAGTAAATGTACTTGATTTTTTGCTATCGCTGAGATTAATGACCAATACGGTATTGGAAAATACTCGTGCACAACAGGAACGAAGGTATGGTTAGCATAAGCAGTCGAGTTAAAATATTTTTTTTTTCTAATGACGCACTTGACCATCAGTCATTCGGCGCTACTAAGGCTCAATATACTGGTCACTTTATTATAGAGACACCTAATAGGTAGACCGTTGATCGAAAAAAACGACACCGGAAAACTAGGCCACGGTCTAGGACACCCAAAATTTTAGGGGCGACAAGAATACTCCATCAAAATATTTTTGGTAGCATAGGTCATCAATTAAAAAATATCAAGGTATAAAAACCGGAAACATAAATCACATCGAATTCATTGAGCATGCTGCCCTCTTCCAAATCTGAACTAGGCCCTACGCTTAACTTCATAGTTTTTCTTGAATATTAATGCGCAAGTATATATTTCGAGAGTCTACATCCCATCCCCCCCCCTCAACACACACACACACGCACAAAACTTGAAAGATAATACATTTGATTAAAAACAATTTTTTTTACTATAAATAGAGTAATAAATTTTATTTTATAATAAAGATAATGTGTTTGGATTTTAAAGTATTTATGAACTTAAAAATAAAAAAGTTAATAAAACTACTCTTTTTTTTTTTTTTAGATTAGTTTTTATCCCCGGTCAGTTTTTAATGTCTTAAATCACCTTTCTTAAATTGTGTCACATTCATGTTTTATTCATTTTCACAGTAACAAGACAAATTAAAAAATTTTGATTAAAAAAATCTAATCTTTTAAATGCATTTTTACTTTTTCTAAAAGGTACTTCGGCTTAGCTGAAAAATTAAATCTGAAAATTATTTTATTTTTAGCGATGTGTATCACTTTAAATGTTTTTAAAATATCTTAACCATTTCATTTCATTTATTTGACAGCCTTTTAAGTGCTTCCAGATAAATCACCATACTTTTTATCCGTTTTTGCAAGACCCCCCCCCACACACACACATACAAATAAATAAATAAATAAAGTTAAAAAAAACTCTTCTGAACTATAGTTTTGTTATAATTACTTCTATTTGTATCAAAATACAACGGAATTTTACAGTGTAAAATGATTCATGCCTATAATATATGTTCTGTTGTAGATTTAGGCATCAACATAATTTCTTTTTCATTTTTAAACAAACAAGCACTTCACCTTGAAAATAATCAATTAAAGAAATACTTAAACTCGTTAATTTAATTCATTAAAGTCTTTATAATTTGCCAATTATTTTATTTGTTTGCTGTGTTGAACAAGAACCAGAATTGATGATCTAGAATCGGCCCAACAGATTTAACGGGCACATTGATCTTGTGTACATGTTTTTCTTAGATCCATAGTCCAATTCTCTATCACTGTCCTGTATTTACCCCAATTTAATATTAAGTAAAGTCTGTTTTTATTAGTTACCAACCAAATGCCATAATCGAAATAAATAAAATAAAAAGTTTTTTGTTTGTTTGTTTATTTGTTTGTTTATTTGTCAGTTTGTATGTATGCTCATTCGCTATGGGCGCCAAGACTGTTTGTCGGTTCTGGACTAAATTTGGCGCACTGGACAATTGATTTCTAACCAACTACGGCTTATTATTACTGGTTTATTTTTATAAGTGCAAGATTTTATTCTGATTCATAGCAATTTATCTTGTTAGCTTTTAGGTCTTAAATAATAATTATTAGAATAATGAATAATTTATAAGTATACAGTGGTGGCCAAAATTGTGGACATTTCTAGAAGCTTTTTTTTTTCTAAGTTCGTATGCGTATAAAAAAATGTTATGTTCCACAAAATGCTAACTCTTTTACATCACTTTAGAGATAATTTAATAGCGATTTCAATTCAAAAAAACAAAATTAAAATATTTGTAGTACAAAAGAAGTTAAACAGAGATAATTATCGAGATGCATTAGATATTGAAGATTGGAGTGAGTTATCAGCAGTTTGTAGGGTAGTCTTAATTTTTTATTACAGCTTCGCATCGATGTTTTATTGAGCTGACGAGAGATTATTCAAGCTCAGAAAAGTAACAGTGATTGACTTGGAAAGTTAGAGATTACAATTCACTTCATCACTGTATTTGTTTTTCAGATTAAAGTAACTATAACTTTTACTCTAGTGAACATATTTAAATTTAGTTTTGTGCATTGAAATTAGTTATAAATTCCCTTTAAAATGCTGTATGAATTTGATTTTGCGAAACTTAACACATCCTATTAGCATACAAATTTAAAAAACCTAAAAATTTCCTAAAGTGTCCACAATTTTGGTCACGACTTTATATTTATATATATATTTTTGTTTTTGAAAATATTCATTTTAAACATTAGTGCTGTTATTTTGAAGATGCTTTTTTAAAAAATTAAATTATGCTATGAATGAGGCATTAAAAAAACCTCTAAATTAAATGCTAGTGTAATTGTAATGTTTTTAAACAAATTTTCATTTCTGATTCTCATGAAAATTTTATTCGATACCATAAAGTGACATTGTAATTTATTCTAAATGTCTATGATCAATATTTAAAGAAGAAAACCGTAGGTCAGGGTTTTTGGACACGCTCAGACAGTAATAGGGATTGGAAGTGATTATGATTTTTATTTAATATTAAAAATATTAAACTTTTTACTTTCACTGTAAATTGTCACGAAAATTATTTAGGTTTTGTTGTTAAGACAGATCTACACGAGAGCTGTCTTCTTACTTAAGGCATGCCTTTGGCGGAGGACTTTGTAAGGGGTTTTAACCCAAATTCACGTTACATCTAGAGAAAACAGCCGCGCGGTAGGCCGGAACCCTAGAAATTCACACTTTAGTCGTTATCAACTGTCATGAAATTTGAAAAAGTTATTTATACTATAATGTAAAAGTTACTTGATTAATTTTTTTACAGTTTTATAAGATAAATTTATATCTTATAAAGCTCCCTTTCCCTTCTTTATAAGGCATATAACTTATTAAACTTTTAAGATTAAAAAAAACATGCTGAAATACGCAAGAATGACGATATATAAATAATTAGAAGGATAACTTATCAAATATTGAACCTCATATATGAATAAAATAAAGCAATATATATATATATATATATAATACTCTCATTTATTTATATATATATATATATATATATATATATGGGGGAAAGTACTATTTACTTTTTTTCAACAAATACCTTTTTTGCATAAAATATTTTGTATTGCATTAAAAATAAAAATAAATAAACGTTTTAAATAAATAATATAAGCCCTAAAATATCCAGAAAGCATTTAAAAAGAGTACAGCCGATTGGAATCGTGGTGGACAGGTTTTTCTTTTTGGCCCAGCATGGGGAAAAGCGAAAAGAAAGATTTTGTGACCCCACATGGCGTAAGGGGGTAGGGATTTTGTGACCAATCCCTACCCCCTTACGCCATGCGTGTGAAACCGTGAAACACGGGGTTACAAGAAATCAACAAAGTACATTCTCGCCAATACCTAAGTTTGGCATGCTATGGAAGCTTTACTTATAATTTTTTTTCACACTTAATTTCTAAATTCTTTTAATTATTTCACTCAAATAACCCGAACATGAAATATAAACTTTATTTCAGACCTTAACAGTTGAAAAGTATCTTAGTTTTTTTCCCCAAGCTAATCATAACATACGAACTATTTAACAGCTGCGGATAGCAATGCTGATAGCGCTTACTGTCAGTGTTGTTTTGTTAGTTGTTTATTATGTTTGGATATGATGAGATGAGAGTATTGAGAGTTTGAGGTAAAGGAAGACTTCCAGTTTCCTGGCTTTCGTGTTCGGATTGAAAAGTAAAGAGACAAGAAAAAATATTTTTCACTAAGACTAATTGGATTAAGACGATTGTTAAATGAATAATTAAGTTCTTTAACATTGTTTTAATCTTTTTGGTTAGCCCTATATAACTTGGTAACAACGGTAAGCTCCAACAACAGTAAGTGAAATATTTATCTAACTATTGCATTAAAAATTATTTTGTTTTTCTTTATAAGGTACATGGGGTTAAACAATTTCTTTCTTTATTTATTTATTGTACATTGTGCTAGCTCCAATTTTCAACGTTTATTGTATTACATTTTTTAGTTATAGATAGTTTCTTGTATCTGTTTTTAAGGATCTTTATTTTCAGATTTTTTTTTAAATTTTGAAATTTATTTAGATCATAAAAATAAGGAATAAAACAGTGCTGTTTATACTGACATTAATCTCACTTAAGAAAAGACTCAAATTGTATCTGCATTCAATATATGTGCATTTTAATCGGAAAATATCTGCATAAAAAATATCAAGCTTTTTGACTTAGAAAAAATAGGAGGTTTTCAAATTTTGGAAACTTAGCAAGTCTGTATTCAACAGGGGAAAAATTGTTACAAAAAGCTATTTTCTTCTTTAGAAAGAAGATTATACAATGAAATATAAAAGTACATAAATATGAAAATAGATCTTTGCTTGAAGTTTATATTTCTTTTTAATAACAAATAGTGTACATTTTTATTTTCGTGGGTAAGAGGAACTGCTCATAAAATAAAAGTTCAGTAATATAAAATAAAATATTTACACGAAATAAGTGATTTTCTCATAATAAACATGGGTTTATTAATAATTAATTCTATAATTAGTTCTCTACTGCAACAATTAACCCATTAAAAGTAATGATTATTATTATTATTATTATATGAATGACTACACCACTGGGACTAATTTTGTTAAAAATACTTAGTAAAATCAAAAAATATTTGTATGCTTTCAGGAAAATGGATGATGAAATTAAAAAGGAACGCTTTTTGTGAAATTAACCGAAATTAGTTGGTGATTCAACAAATATTGGTTAATTCTTCAAATAATACCCTTAGTTTCAGAAAAAGCTTTTAATTTAATCAAACATTTTTAAAAAACAAATAATTTTATTGATTTAGCTAAGTATTTTTAACAAAATTACTCCCAGTGGTGTAAAGTTATTTATATATTAATAATAATTATTATTACTGTAATGGGCTGTTACTGTCTAGAGAACTAATTATGAAACTAATTGCGGTATTTTGTAAATATGTAAGGTGCTGGCCGGTTTTCGATATTTTGTCGTTGCCGATACCGCACCAAAAACGTTATGGCTTTGGTTCAAAGATGGCATAGGGCTGGGCCGACACCGTTGTCGTTTTTGCCGACACCTATCCAAAACCACCCCATCCTTTCGGCCCGACACACGCCCAGGCGGACGTAAATTTGTCGTTTTCGGCACCGGCTGAGCGATATCGCCCCGGCACATTCTGCGTCGGCATGCCGATGTCGGCCCAAAACTTATCCGATAGGGCTGTGTTTGCTGGGTTGTCAAAAAAAAAAAAAAAAAAAAAAAAAAAAAAACAGATCTATAGAAGTATTTATTGTATATTTTATAAATGTTTTACTAATTTAAAATTTTTTTCAGATTTTGCTTCTGGACTACACGCTGGTGATTAACCAGCGATCCACTGCCTCTACTACCTCTGCGATAAACGATCCACTGCCTTTGAACTTTTCAATTAATCATTGTTTTTGTTGAATACATTGATGTCATACCATAAACTTTCATTTCGTATCAATAAAGCATCCTATATTTTATTACTTCATTGCAAATAATTTTATTGTCGTTGTATGCCAATAAATAGGGCTTTTTTTTTATCATTTTCTTTAAGTGGTTTTTTTTTTGGGGGGGGGGGGGGAGAAAAAACTTGCTGATAAACAAAACAAATATTAAAACCTTTCATAACGAAACAGCTGAGTGAGTATATCAATTGCGATATTCAAGCAGTGGAGTTTCTGGGAAGGGGGGGGGTATTGCCTTTCCCTTGGGCATACTTGAACTTACAAATCTGTCAGGGAATTAATCCATATTTAACCATTTAATTCGCGGTGGTCGTGCCGTAAACCACCTATTTAAACGCTTTCAACTGCTAGTCGCAAAAATTATGGTCGAATGGCCCGGAAGCCGAAAAAAAAACACCCGTTGCCATCTCTCGCGTTAACTACCAGGAACATGGCCGTCGATCGAATCGCCCATCGCGGTGCTACTGAGCCAAAGGCCTTTTTTGAAACAGCGACTGTGCGAATTGGGCTGGGTCGATTCGATCGACCGCATGGTTGCTGGTAGTTAACTCGAGAGATGGCAACGGGTGTACCTTTTTGGCGTTGAGCTCTCTATAAAGTTGTTCTTCTATATAGATGGGTAAAGGGTTGCGCGTTAAAGGGCTAGCTTGTTCATTCTCATCATTGAAACGTCACAGCGAAGACTATTTTCTTACTGTGACTGGTGTTGCGCTATCTAGCATGAGCCTTTGAATGCTCCACCAGAAACCAGCAATAGCAGAAATTCCTCCTCTCACAGCTTTTAAAATTATTAATGACTATGTCATTTTTTTCACTCACCTCTTTATTGAAAATGTGACATAAAAATGAGACACGAAAATGGTTACGAAAATGTGGCATAAAAGTAAGAATAAATGTCCGCTGAAAATGTTAGTATGTGTTACGTTAACCACCGATTTCTATAAGCGCCGTAAGGTTGCATTTATTTGATAAAATGATTGTTTAAAAATTTCATCCGTTTTGTAAATGTTATATGTGGAACAATGTGTAGATAAAATAAAATGTTAGTATGTGTTGCGTAAAACACCCGATTTATATAAGCTCCGTAAATGTTGCATTTATTTTTAAATACTATTAGTTCACAACAGCTTTAATCTATTGTTACTGTATTTTGTAAGCTGTAGAATACTCATCACATGTATTTTTCTATAAATAGGTTACAATCCTAAAAATTTCAACATAGGGTTACCAGGCGAAATACACGAAAGATGAGAGATACAATGACACAGTCAATTAATATCGTTTTAATATGGCATTAATGAAACTAAAAAATTCGGGGGGTTCAGGGGGGGTAATCCCCTGACGAGGCTCGAACAGCCGATGTATATATATTTTTTAAATCCACTATAAAACAGGGCTTATTTAGCTTGTGGGTAGCGAAATTAAATGGAGAAGGAACCAGGGTGAGCCAGTTTGGTTTAAATGGAGGTACTGGGCGAAAGCTTCATTGGGGGCCCCTCTAACGAAAACTTTCTTATATTCTAAGCACCATTTTCATATCACATCATAGAAAGAAGGATGTTCGAACAGCATAAAAAAAGATTATTGATTCAAGATGCAAAATTAAATGCGATAGTTCGATAATAATAATATTATGTAGCATAATAATAATACAATTATATTATTTAATTTTCAATCGTTCATTTAATTCCATATTTTTCAAGTAACATGTTTCACCCTATTTTGTATTTATTTTCTTAGTGTTTATATCAGAGCATTTATTTTAAGTGGGATCAGTGGCATAGCCAAGGAGGCGGATAGGGGAGTCACAACCCCCATGAGAATTTTTTTGCCATACAAAATGTATATTCTTCAATTCCTCATCACACACACGCATACATTTACGTGAGTTGCAGTAGGCGTACCACCCCCCCCTCCCCCTGTCTGGCTACGCCACTGAGTGGGATAGATCTTCGCTTTGCTCCACTTAGGAAGTTATTTCTTTTTGTCTGTTCCGATTGAAAATCAGCTGTATGATTACTCGCGCCACGCCTATGCGGATGCTGATCGTGATGTATTTGCTCTGAATAATTACCTGAGACAATGCCGTTTAGCTAAAAATGTTCTAGATGTAATGAAAGCATTATGAAATACTTGTAGTAACAGAGTATTTTCCCAGGGGAGGAAAGACTACTCAAGGGGGGCAAAGGCTACTTCAACGTATGGTTACTATATTGGAAAGAGGAAATAAAGCAAGGAAAAACACTGCATACAAAAATCAAGGGGGGCCATTGCCCCCCCCCCTTGCCGTATGCTGCCGGCGCCCATGTTTATCAGTCTCTTATATTAAATTAAACTTTTTAAACTTAACCCTTCGGCCCTGAATTTTGAATAGAGCAGATAAAAGATCAATCAGTGGTTAGATGGGTTGCACTTTATGTAAGTATCTTAAATATAAAATATTGTCACATTCAACTAAATAAAAAATGTTCTAATAATAGAGCACAAGGCTATAATTGGGCAAAATGAAGGGGGGGGGGAAATTACAGTTAATTTGTATGAAACCTTTTGAAACAATTTCTTTCTGCTTGAAAACATGAAAATACTTCACATTTCTCATGCATACTGAATTCTGATTGCATCCATTTATTCAGTAATGCATTCATAAACATGCATTTAACTTTTGACTTCAAATGTCTTGACACGTCCGTTCTTTTCTCTGGAGATTTTCTGCCATCTGCAGAAGAAAAATAACAACGTTCTGCTATTCTTGCATGTATTATTGGTAGGACACTAGGTTTTGGTGTTAAAATTCTTGAAAACGAAGAATATAGAGTAATGCAACGATGTGTTCTAATATTAGGACGTCAGGGCCGAAGGGGTTGAAGGGTGATTTGGGGGCATGGGCCGCTTGCCCGAATGCACTACCGAATATCAGTTCCTGGTAGTAACAAAGCTTAACCCATTTGTGCCTGGATATTTTTGCGACTTCCTTCGATTTTTACTGATAACAGAAATAATAGATAAATTTCTGATGTCAACTTCTTGAACAAGGGATGATTTCTTTTAAAATCATTATGCATAAAAATTGAAATATCAACATACTACTTGGTCATGTTAAAATGTTTTGTAGAGTTGAGGCTCAATACTCATGAATAAAGGCTAGGAAAAATAACGTTTTCGACTAATAGCGAAAATGCCGTCCCAAAAAAGGGACGCTAGGCATAAATGGTTTAAGTGGCTTTGGTAGTGGCAACAGAAAAAAATGGCATCGCATAATGATACATTTAACAACAAAAAAAATTTTTTTAGTTAACAGCTTATAATGATAAAGGATCTAAGTGTAAGGACGCTAGCATAAGAAAGTTAAAAATAATTCAAAACATCTTTCCCATTTGGTGTTTTTTGTACGGTACTTGTAGCATCTAATATAGCAAATAGTATTTAACTAATAATTGCTGATTCACTAATTAAGCTTCATTTAGTTAAGTTTTATTTTTACTTTTGAGACGGAGTAGAGAAGGGCGAAAGAGAAATAGTGGAATGGTTTAGGGGTCGTCGAATTCAAAATTATGTTTATGTGCGCCAACTCCTAAAGGCCGATGCTGATAAGCCACATTTTCTGTGGACGACGGAACACTGAGACGGGAAAAAATCTTCCGTCTCTCTCTCCATTGTGTGAGGGGAAGGCGAGGTTTGTGGTTTAACGCATTAATCATTTTTGTCAGTGGATTCCAGCAGGTCATTAAAAAGTCGTAAAATTTGCGAGAAGAAAGCCCTTCTACCCTCCCGTAGCGATGTCCAAGATGTGATTTAAATGCGATCATGTTCATAATTAGTTACCAGGTCGCTTCAATGACGTTCAAGGCCGTAGCCAGAAAAAAATTTGGGGGTGGGGGTGTGGGGGAGACTATGCAGCGTTTCGAAAGAGGGGGGATATAAAGTCTTAAAATTTTTCCCCTTATAATTTATCTCCAAAATCAACGCAAATAGAAACTACTATTGCATTATTGACTGACTAAAATTTCGGGGGTGTGGGTGAGGAATAAAACCCGCGTGGCCCCCTCACACACACACCTGACACTACGGCCTTGGACCAAGGCCGACCTAAGGTGTGTGCGGTCGCACACGTCCGATTTTGGGAGGGGCGCCGCGATGAGAAAATCATTAGGGCCACTTAGAAATTTTTAAGATACAGCTAAATGGTACTAGGGAATGCAATCCCGATCCCGCGGGAACGGGATCCTGCGGGATCCCGCTCAAATGTTTGCGGGATTAGTCCCGCGGGATTACAATCCTAATCCCGCGGGATTGACACTGAGAAAAAAATTATTTTTTATTACAATTTCACCATGCTTTCCGAGACAAAAGACCGAAAATTTTCGAGTATTTATGTCTCTTATCTAACAATAAATGAATCAATAATTACAAATTTTAATTAAAAGTTTTATTTTTTAAATTATCTTCCAACGGGTGTCTGGATCGAACATCTAAATCTAAGCATTATAATCTAAATCTTTCGCGAAATTCCCATTCTCCAGATGAACTTGAATATTTCATACAATTTTATCTCTTAGCGAAAAGTCACGAATTAATTATAGGGTCATTCCACGTCAAATCAAACACAAAACTGGAGAAAGTTCACCACACCAACTTAGATTTTCCTCAAATTTTATATAGATGATTTATAGGCTAAGACATCAACAAATCTCAATTTTGAAGGTTCTACGATAATTAATTACCGAGAAATTAATTATGCAAATTTTTAAGTTTTCTGTAAGATGCGCCAACTTTTTTCTCAATTCCTTAAATAACTCCTTACCTGTAAAAGTTACTGAAGTGAAAATTTGTTTCTAGGAGTAACTTTTTACGCTTATTCCAAAAATGTTATCGAAATTTGAGTATCTTCTATAGTTTATGCATGAGCACTGCATTTGCTAAAAAACATCATGAATTTTTTTCGGCATGTCTGATCACAGACACATGTTTTAAATTTTTATATGTTGTTAAGATGGAATAATCCTGCATTCCAAAATAATTTCATCTTGGCTTTCTGCTCAGGAGCAGAGAAATAAAATTGTATGTATGTACCTATATATGAGGATTTTCATATGCAATATTAATACTGAAGATGAGAAAATTCAGAAGCGTTTGTCAATTTTCCTATGTCTTTTAAATTGATATCTGAAGTTTAACTACTACTCCAGGCATTTTCAAAAACTAGAAAATATATCAAAGTGCTTGCATCGGAAAACGTAAAACAAACAAACAACAAAAAATGCATGTAAAACGATGTTAAATTAAAAAAAATTCTAAAGTTAAAATTTTGAATTACTTTTAATTTAACCCTGTTGTTTTTGGAAATCATCCATCAGCCAATAAATCTTTGTAATTCAGTATGACATTCAAGTCAATAGAAGGAACAAAGTTTATTGAAAGAATTGAATTCCTGTAAGTTACAGTACTTATTTACCTTTAACAGAATGCGAACAAAATTGTGCTTTGGCTAGTTTTGTGGATACAGCAATTTGAAATAGGTTTTACTGTATACGGTATTAAATTTTTATTGTTACAACAACTAGCAATGTCAGGAACATTGTCAAATTGCACATTTGGTGATATATTACAGAATAAATGTCCTGTAGCCAATTATTCACGGCAAACTTTTACGTCTACAGTCCTAAGAGGATTATATTTGAAATGTTCTGAAATCGATATATAGGCATTCTTGAGTGTTGTGTATTTTACAGCAAGAATTTTATCGATATCTATTTTCTTCTTTGAGATCTCGCAGAATATGTGAAAAGAACACTTTGGGTCTTTATCCTCCATAAATTACGAATTTTGGAAAATACTCTCTAATCTAGCACCTACGCTATAAAATCCCACTCGTGCTAAATTTCGTGTTATTAGCTTCAGTAGCTTTGGCTAGGCAAAATATTGACATACGGAAAACGGATAGAACTTTCCGGTAGACCTTATATATATATATATACATACATACATATATATGTTTTATTAAACATATTCACATGAGTTCAATATAATACAGAATTCCAAAGATTTATTGGCTGATGAATGACTGCCAAAAACAACAGGGTTAAATTAAAAATAATTCTAAATTTTAATTTTAGAATTCTTTTTAATTTAACATCGTTTTACATGCATTTTTTGTTGTTTGTTTGTTTTACGTTTTCCGATGCAAGCACTTTGATATATTTTCTGGTTTTTGAAAATGCCTGGAGTAGTAGTTAAACTTCAGATAGCAATTTAAAAGACATAGGAAAATTGACTAACGCTTCTGAATTTTCTCATCTTCGGTATAAATATTGCATATGAAAATACTCATATATAGGTACATACATACAATTTTTTTTCTCTGCTCCTGAGCAGAAAGCCAAGATGAAATTATTTTGGGATGTAGGATTATTCCACCTTAACAACATATAAAAATTTAAAACATGTGTCTGTGATCAGACATGCCGAAAAAAATTCATGATGTTTTTTAGCAAATGCAGTGCTCATGTATAAACTATAGAAGATACTCAAATTTCGATAACACTTTTGGAATAAGCGTAAAAAGTTACTCCTAGAAACAAATTTTCACTTCAGTAACTTTTACAGGTGAGGAGTCATTTAAGGAATTGAAAAAAAAGTTGGTGCATCTTGCAGAAAACTTAAAAATTTGCATAATTAATTTCTCGGTAATTAATTATCGTAGAACCTTCAAAATTGAGATTTGTTGATGTCTTAGCCTATAAATCATCTATATAAAATTTGAGGAAAATCCAAGTTGGTGTGGTGAACTGCACTGTTTGATCTGACGTGGAATGACCCTATAACAAGTTTTCATTTTAGTTTTTAATATTTTATATAATCCACACTTTTAACTATTTTACTAAAATTAAATCTAGACTAGGAAAGGATTCATTGGATTGGTTCGATTTTGTACATTCTTTTTTCATCAACTAAGAAAATAAGACATAATTTAGACATAAGACATAACTTAGACATAACATAAGTCAAAGACATCACTTAGTATATTATTCTGAACATCATGGTTATATTTTCATATTTCTGTAAGGTATTGTATTAATTATATCATAAGATTAATTATTATTATTAAATTTAAACTTCATAGTGCTTAAATCATACTTTTTTCTACTTTTCTCTGTTGAAATGAGGTCTTAGCTAAATGAAATGTCAATCCCGCGGGATTGCGGGATCGATGAATCTCAATCCCGAAATCCCGCAGGACGAAAAACAGTGAGGGATTGCATTCCCTAAATGGTACAAGTTAACTTACCAAACTTTGGACGTATTCAAAACATTCCCCT
>JAWZYV010019343.1:0-24632 GCA_038373885.1 Cheiracanthium punctorium
TGATCATCTTCTATTTTCCTACGAAATATGAAGACAAATTTGAAAATAGCGTTTTTGTCCCCTCACACCAGTTTTGAAACGAACACAAAGAAAAAAATATTGAAATGACCTGAAAATGACTATTAGGCATTCGTTTTAGCTACATTTTAAAGCAAGAATTTTATGGCTATTTCTCTTTGAGATGTGATAGAAAATTCGAAAACAACGTTTTAGTCCCTTATCACCGTTTTGATGTGCATTCTAAAGAACCTGAAAATGAATTTTAAGCATTTGTGTTCACTATGCTTTTAAAGTATTTTACGGCTATCTCTTTTTTCCGTGATATATAAAGGGAAATGTGGAAAGAACGTTTTGAACCCTTACTCCAGTTTCAAAGCGAATTTAAAAAAAAAAACAAAAAACTTACAATGCTTCTCGTGTACTGCTGTTACATTTTTAAGCCATAATATTAAGCCTGTCTCTTTTTTTCCTCTGAGAAGTGAAAGGAAATGTGAAAAGAACGTTTTGGTCCCTTACACCCGTTCTGGCGCGAATTCTAAGAAACCCTGAAAATGACTCTCAGGTAATTGTGTTAGTTATATTTTAAAGCAAGAATTTTACCGCTTTCTTCAGCCCCCCCCCCCCGAGATATGAAGGAAAACGTGAAAAGAACATTTTGATCCGCCACCCGCATTTGAATACGATTTTTTGTTTTAAATCGCTTCTTAAAAGACCTTGGTTACAAAATCTATAAGCTCCTAAACTTTCATGTCTGCATATCCAGTATATTGGGCTTGGCGATGATCGTAAGTCAGACAGTCGGTCAGGGCATCTTCCTTTTTCTATAGAGATAATTACCTTTATCAATAAAAAAACTCTAACCTTTTAAAAAAAGTATATATATATATATATATATATATATATATATGTTTCTGAAATTATAGTGCCAGTTAATTGTAATTTGTCCGATTTGGAACTCATTTACTTGCGCTGAAATTCACATGGATATTCTCATAGAGATCAAGTTGTATAGTATTCAAACTTCTGAGCCAACATAATTATGATGATTCCTTTGATAATCGTAGTGAACAGTAAGCCATGAATCTTCAGACATGAAATGAACGTAGTGTAAGCACATGATTGACCATTAGCATAGTTGTAACTACGTTTAGTAACGTTAAGCAATGCTTTACTTAGTGAATCAACAGAACATTGGGACTTAAACAGCAGCAGATGAGAAGCCATTCTTAATAAGTTCCCTATATTATATATAGGGACGAAATAATAATGGGATGAAATCGTGTAGATGTAATGTAAGTGTACGGAAAAAAATTAAATACAATTTCAGAATAACTGAATGATCTATTCAAGAGAAACAGCTTCACGAAGTGAGCAAGTCAATAACGTGTTGGTCCACCTCTTGCCTTCATGCAAGCAGCTCTTCAGCATGGTATTGATTTATTTGCCAGGAGAGGACAGCTCGCGTCACTGAATGTGTCGCTTAGAGATACATATACTGCTTCCCGGAATTTCCCGCCACACTTTGAAACCTCATCAGAAGGTGGGGGACTTCTGAATATTGGCACCCCTCGGAAACTGCTAGCGACTGCCGAGAGGACTTTCGGAATCACGGATTTAACGTGCACCTAAACCGCATGTACACGGTGGTCTTTAGTGGTACTCCTATATCCTACCCACAACCTTCCAGTTTCGAGTCCCACGAGCCTTAACTATTGGGCTACCACGGCCCCCACTAGGTATTGATTGACAGAGTTGTAGACTGTCCCCCAGCGATGTCAAATTCTGTCTTATTGGCACATCAGATCGACACAATCCCGAACTGTTTGGAGGGTCCTGTTCATATGGTCCAGCTATTCTAAATTTAGGAGAGATCCGGTGACCTTGCGGTGCAGAGTAGTGTTAAGCAAGCACGAAGACAAGCAGTAGAAACTCTCTCCGTGTGCGAACGGGCATTAACATGCTGAAATGTATGCCCAGGATAGCGTGATTTGGAGGTCAACACAACGGGACATTGAATATTGTTGACGCACCGTTGTGTTGTGATCTCACGGATGACAACTTTCGGATTGCAAAGGGGTCCTGCTACGAAATGAAATGGTATCCCAGATCACGACATTTGGTTGTCGAGAAGTATGACGGGCGACAATCAGGTTGTCATCCCACCACCGTACGGTCCTTAAAACTCAATTAAATTGTCTTCAGTGAATAGCCCCTCTTTTACTTGAGACCTAAGGTCCAACGATTATTACTCCCGTGAGTATCATTCCTGGTTGAATTTACCCTACACCACTGTAAACGGGCTTACCAATGTACAGAGTTGAATGGTAGTCGGCGCAAGGGGCGCCGTGAGCTGAGTCTTCAATGAGACGTAGATTAATCGTCTCAGCGGACACTGAATTATCAGTTGCACGTCAGATCCATGGTAAATCTAGGAATCCGAGACCCGCTCTCAAGATTTATCGCTTCTCACTTTCTGTTGTCTCTCTAGGTAGACCGCTTCCTCCTCGATGCTGTTTCAGGACCATTCCTGCCATAATTGTCTAATAGTGCCATCGCTTCTATTCAAATGTCTAGCGAATCGCCAATTATACCAAAATCTTCGTTGAGACCTACTGCATTCCTCTAGCAAATGCTGAAATATTCGCATATTGTTCCCGCACCTCATACGAGGCATGCTTACTGTCTATCTGAATACATAGAATGAAATTCTCAAAGAATTAATGATCTGGAATTGAAATTTTCCCTCTCTATTATCCTGCGAATTGTGCAGTTTAGATGCGCTGTAACTTCAGTGTTCATTGATTGGCCGCGTTAAAGTTTGTTTTGCATTTTCTGTTTAAAGCTGCATGCATGTCAATTTGTGTCCAATTTGCATTACTTTTTCTTGGTTCATCGTTTTCTTTTTTTTCTTTCTTTTTTTTTTAGTAGTGTATGCGAACGAGATTCCATGTTTTTAACTAAGGAACTTCAAGTATTTCCAATAATACACCTACAAAGAAAAAGTAGTGGAGTGTAAGGCAATATTTTCGTGCCGATTTAATATTTAAAATGTTAAACGTTGAGATGATCTTCATTGCTGAAACTCGGCTCTTGATACAGTGTCAATACACCCAGCATTCTCTTGATGAATCAGGACTTATTGCGCTTCATTCCTGTTGCAGTAAGTTTTCGGGATATCCCAATGCTTATATCAAAACTTTGAAGCTTCCGGTAGTGGTTGACTTCTATAGCGTCAAAATCACGCTATATGTTATTTAAACTTTTTTAATTAAACCTGTGTAATTGCACATCTAAGTTTCTTTTCTTTGAACATGCAATGAAGTCCCTCCGAGATAGTTGCTCCTTTTTTCTTTCGCCCACACATGAACAGCGAGGGGGTAACGTGATACCCTCGTACACCCTTTTGCCACACGCAGACTAGGTTCTAAGAATTCATAAATCTGTTCTCGCTCCGCCAAAAGACGGTTGGTTGGCACTGCTGCTTTGAAACAAAAAAGGGATACATAGCAAGGTCTGTGTACCAATGATTCTCACGGTAATTCCATTTTCAAAATTGACAAATTGGAATGCGCCCCTTACCCAGTGCTACTCCCTCACTGAAATTTCAGTGGTCGTGCTTCCCCTCCGCTGTAATTGAATTCGTTCTGGAAGATTTTTGATTCACACCCATTTGGCGCAAAATTTTAAGGTTACTTTTTCCTTTTCCTACATTTTTTTTTTCTCCAAGACAGAAAGACACTTGTTCCTTTACTAGCGTAAAATGTAAGACGCATTTTTCTTTTTCTCCCCCTTTTTTTTAGACAGGCTGGGATGGAATGCCCAATTTAATAAAAACTAAGGTGGTCTCATATCGAGGCATAATTCCGGTTAATTTTTATTAGAGGAAAACATTATTTAAAAAGAGAACTGATAGATTATTATTTCATTGGAAATTCTGTTTTCATTTAATTGTTTGTTCTTTAACTCTAAAATACTTCTCAGTAAAAGTTTATTTAAAACTCATGCTAATTTAGAACTTCGTGTTAACTAATATTTTAGTCAAGGACCTAAGTTTATATTCAAAATCCCCATGTAATTGTTTCGTGATAATTATACAAAAAAATTAAAGCTATGCTAGATTCCCTATCTGTTTTTTCTTTAATGAGTATTTGTGTTTATATTCTTTTACTATTTCGTGATCTTACGGCTGTATTCTACCCACCAATGGATTGTTTTGGTGACACCCAAAATACTGGGGTAAGTCTTTTTTATTTTTGTTTACAGTAATGTTCAATTTATCCGATACAGTACAACTCAGGGTACACCCAAAACGCATTATTAGAATATATATATATACGATCACAATTTTGATTTATCTTCCTTTTTTATTTCTTTCGGTGCTCTTGCACTGTGGCTTTTATCTAGATATTGATACCACAACCTCCATTTGTAGTGGACCGCCGAACAACAAATCCACTTCAATCGAAGAGAAGAGTATAATCTGGAATAACCGCTCAAAACACGACATACTACATCAATGGATTACACCTGAAGACATCACATTCAACATCCAATAGGAATGCTGGAACAACACCTGCAAATATAGTACTGTTCTAGCCAAGGCAACATCTTCTCAACGAGCCAAATCAACCAGCTGCCAGAACGATATGAAGACTTGTTCCTTTCTTTCCTTGGGGGGCACATAGTAATTACCTTTCCTTTACTGTGCCGCCGAACGCCGCCCTAGTCAGCCTCTAAATAGAGATTATGAAAGTCCTGACAACCTGGATGACACGCTATTTAACTATCACCAATGTGATGTGCCATAGACCCACCCGCTTTTCCATTTGAACCAACGCCTCCTAGAGAGGAAAGCCGCGGCGCTCTACTTGTGACGTCACATCCCAGTAGGTAAAGCAAAGTGTTATCATTGGGTTTCTCCTCTCTCCACGGCGCTGGAGAGAGGAGAAACCCAAAGGAAACGCTTTGCTTTACCTACTCGATATGACGTCATGAGTAAGCGCCGCGGCTTTCGTCTCTAGGGAGCGTTTGCTGAACCCGGCGTATTCCTTCGTTAGTCCCTTTGTCCAATCAGAACAAAACTTCCCAAGCTCGTGCCTCGATCAAATCAATTGAAATTTTGGTTCACCTTATTAAATCTGTCAATATCTGGTAATCTAGAGTTCCTAAATACTACATTCCTTTAACATAACATGTACAAGGCACGGTAAGTGGATTTTTTTTTTATACGAATGGCATATTCAGTTTTTTCAATTATTTTTAAACATAGATGTTTTCTAAAATTTAAAAATCGTACGTTGCCGCTATACATGAGTTTTCAGAAAATTGACGCCTGCTTTTTGCATATGTAATTCTTTAAGCATATTTTGATGTGATATCTACTTCATAGGTAACAAGAACAAGAAAAAAAAGTAAAGCTAAACAGTGGTATTTCATCATCAATGTGGCAAAAAATAACTATGTTAATGCACATTCATGCTAAAATATATAACGATTTCTTTATTGAAATAATACAAAATAATAAATTCTCTAGATTTTAATTTGCACTCAATTAACTTCTAAATGAAATTCAAAGAATTTTATTTTCAACTATTAACAAAAAAATGCACTTAAAACATTTTGTATAGGAAAAGAAAAATTAATTGCATGCATAAGCTTATCTATCATAATGAAGTCTTGGGGGGAAAAAATGGTTCTTAAAATTATGAAATTGATCTTCATTTATATATAATTTGATTTTTGGTTATTTCTACTTTAATTTCGGAACAAAACAAAAACACGTCAATGATAATGATTAATTACATCACTATAATTACTCCAAAATCTCATGTTTTAATTTAACACTCGTGAGCACGCAAAAGTACAGTTTTTAGATAACCTATGAAGCTTAAAATTACATAATGATAAAGGAGGTAAAAAAGAATTACATGTCTGATACATTGAAATTGTTTTCTTATTGTTTAGCAGTCAAAATGATTTGTCAGGCTGCACTTTAACGATATCTAAGAACATTAATTATTTTAGAAAGATAAACAGAGGAAGTTTTTGCTTATTTAAAATCTATTGAAAGATTATTCTATTTTGCTTTAGAAAATTTAAGCTATAACTGGTATTACATTCAGATTTACTTTTCATGATTAAAATTTATAAAGATTTCTTTATTTCTCATAAAAATATTGACACTTTTCTATTTTTATTTATTTTTTAACGTTTTGTAGGGAAAAGAAGTAAAATGTATATGCTGCCCAGGTACATGCATAAAAAAAACTATCACTTGTATGTGTTTTAAATCATCACAACCTTTAAGTTTATACCTGAAATGAAATAATAGTACGTCACGATAGTTTTATAAATAGAGTAAAAACTGCAGTTGTATACACAAACATCACATTAATGAATAGTTTAGAATTATTAGTCAGAAAATATTTCTAAAAAACCAATTCGACATAAAAATAAGTATGGACCGAGAAGACGGAATTCGCATTTCTCGAAAAAACTTCTATCAATTCACATTATTTATTATATTATTTATTATTAGTAACAAATAGTATCATATGCGTTAGTCGGAAATGTCCCTAAACGAGATGTTCTTTAGTATCAAAGATTTTCGTTAGAAAATAATTTAATACAAATTAAGTTCATAGTAAAAATTATATTTTTAAGAATTTCTTCTAGAATTACTAATTTAAAACAACGGCCCTTTTAATTATGATATCCAAGACATATAACAATAAAATTTTAAGAGCTTTTTTTTATGCAATACAAAGTTTAAATATAATAATCACGATGTGTACGTTTTATAACCTAGCACCGTAAATTTACAAAAGTATTAGTATAAAAAGAATAAATAAATTGCCGAGACATAGTTTTTTATTATCGATCAAACGTAGATTTACTGGATGTTTATCCTTATAGTTCGGAAACAGTACCGTCAAAGTACTGTTAGGTTGAGCCTGTAGGTAATGTGCAGAAATTTGTATACAGCCCCAATGCAGATAAAAAGCCTTTATTAAGAAAGTGCGATTCCAGAAAAATCTGCAGGTTCCAGAGGATTCCAGAAAAATCTGCAGAAAAACCGTTCATTAGTGACCACCTGAAGGCCGACTAAAACATGCGGTATTCTCAAAAGAATTTAGCACAAAAGTTGCGCCAGGAGTTTAATAAAAGCAAGTCTCAAAAATATACGGAATTGAACAGAATAAGGGATAATGTTGGAAGGAATGGAATTCATGCACGTGCAAAAGTCATTGATATCATAGAAAAGTGTACTTCAGCTAAATGTCAGGACAGGAAATTTATTAATAATTTTAAGCGTTGCGCTCGGAAGAGTTAAAAGAAATCTTGGTGAAAGTCGAACATATAAATTTCATCTTTTGGCGTTCTTTGAAAAGAGTGGGAAAAACGAATGTCCGCTAGCTAGAAATCATTTTTGTGTATCGCGGGACGCCTTGCAGTTTTACAAAAAGAGCAACCGCGACAGAAGCGGGAGCCATTGAATGCCTGACCTTTGTGGTCAAGACGTCAGCGGCCAATTTGCGGGAAGCTTTTGATGTTGGTCGGTGAGAATTCGTAGGCAAAGCTTCAGAAAAGGAAAACATATAATAAATATCAAGGGGAGAAAAATTGAAAAATAAAATTTAAGAAAAACATGGAGGTGTTGACGATAAGGCTGTACAAATCCAATGAGAAAGTTTGAGATTTGAGGAATGACCAATGGCAAGTTAGAGAGAGGTAAATTTCGGGCAAAAGAGTTAGTAACTGGTCGGTTTAGGAGAATTAGGAGCCACAGAGTGGCTAAACTAATTATTTACGAGTTTAGGGAAGAAAATGGGGGACGAAGATTTGAGCAAAACTGGACTGCACAGCCAGAGAAGGCAACTTTCAGCAGATTTCAGTAGATTTCCATAGATTTCAGCAGATTTTTGCAGATTTCCACATTTTATTAGATTTTTCCAGAGTTTTACATACGTGATAGTGGATATTTATATAAATAAGTGTGTTTAGAAAATAAATCAAAAAATGATCATCACTGCTCTGCACCGGATTACAGGTAACTTCCAATTGCCACCCTTTTCATATTGAGTGACTTATTTTTAATAATTAATAATATTGTTTATGATTGCTAAAGTAGTTAGAAGGTGTTTTTTGGTAAACAATAATAATTTAATTGTTCTAATTAAGCCATTTTCGAGACCAGTTTAAATTTTTTGTAAATGTAAATAAGATTTTTATATTTAATAAATGTTTGTTATAGTTAATATTTTAAATCCATTTATTTCTTTCCTCAGAAAACACAACGCAATTATCACATTTTATTTTATACTTATTTAGAACAGTTTAAATAACTTTATGAGTTAAAATAAATTACCGATGGGTCTTTATAACAATGAATCCAATTATTTCATATCTTATTTCACGGCCAAACTAAGGTTTAAATTATTTCATCTATTTATTACATGTTTTAATATGTCACGCATTGTAACAATGGTGCCGTGACCAAACGGTTTAATAATTATACCGTTACCACACGGTTTTAACAATGTTATCAAAATTTATAAGAACTATCTATACTACTTTAGCAATAGCACTATGTAAAAATAAAATAAAATAAAAGTTAACATGCTTACACGCGTTTTCTTAAAACTTAAAATTAAAAAGATTAAAGGCAGTATTGAAATAATACTAACAGAAAAAAAAAATAATAAAAGAAACAAAGATTACCAGTAAATTATATCGTTGACTATTAAAAAACTGCAAGGTTGAGTCACCTTCAATTTTCTTGTCCAGTTACATTGCTATGCAAAGTGTTGGGAGACAAATTATTATGATACCTTATATGTATTTTTATCATATATTACTTTATAAGAGAACTAGTTCAATATTATATATCTATTTTATTGAATGCTGAAACGAGTTTATTTAGAGTGTTTACTGTCCGTTAAGTTACAAATCTGAATAAGATTATTTCTTGTGTACTTGTGAGTATGCAGTTAAATCATGTTAGGAATGCATTTGCATGCATGCGTTTATAATTAGGATTGGCGGATAGGAAAAATATAAATATATATTTATGTATATGTATTAATAATATTTTTCTTATTTCTTTATTTATGTTCAAAAAAATGTCAGATTTTATGGTCTATCAACAACTATCTTTTAAACATATAAACCTACCTCGTACTTTCTTTCGTTAATGTTACATTAATTATTTCATGAGTATTTTGTTAATATTTTATTCATATATCATATTTAGTTTACTTTAGTGCATTTTATTATTTTTGTGTGTATAGCATTTTAATCTAAAACCATTTCATAATTTTGCGTTGACATTTTAGAATTATTCCTTTATTGATAATGTGCTAAAACTGTATTCTATTGCATACATATGTGGTAATATTTAGTAGTCAGTGTAATAACATATTTATTTAATGGATGGATTTAATTAATGGAGGATTTAATTAATGATTTAAAATTTCACCCATTTACCTTTATCTCGATACTTTGTTTTGTTTTGTTTTGTTGATTAAGTTACTACCCTTGGTAATTAGTTTCTCTCTCAATATGGCACAACCTAATGCCGAAATTTCACAATCCAATTCCCTCATTTCTAAGTTAGCGGGATTTCAAGCTATTATCCCGCAGTTTGACAATTTGTCGGCGGTGACACCAAAATACTTTCTTGATAACTTTGATAAGATTACTACTCTCGCTCAATGTACGAATGAGGAAAAATTATTAATTCTTATGATAGGTGTGACTGGTGTAAAATCATACTGATTTTACACCAGTCGAATTCGGGGTGATGCACTTTCACACATTATTAATTCACCGGATTTCGCAGACGAGCACAATTATGACACATTTAAAACAAAATTTCTTGCATTTTTCGATAACAAACCTAGCTTAGCCACAAGGCAAAAACAATACTCAAATTGTAAAATGAATGAAGGAGAGAGTGCAAAAATCTATGCGACACGCGTAGCTACGGCTACACAAAATTTTTTCGGGGATATCGATTTGACTAACCAAGATACTAAGGCACTATTTGAGCATACAAAATTGTCCAAATTTCTAGAAGGATTATTGCCAAAGTATAAAAAAGACACACTTCTTAAAGATCCTCAAAATTTCTCGGATGCGGTTAAATTTGTAGAATTATTACAGGCCAATGAGGAATTTTTTCCCAGTGCCTCTTCATCTAATACTTATACCACAATTAATAATGTACAGAAAGAAATTTCCAATTCCGATTTGCGGGCGCTATTAGAACTACATGCTCAAAAGACTGATGAAACTGTAGCCGCTTTATCTCAAAAACTGGATGACTTTACTGTTACAGCCAGAAAAAACAGGTCTTCCAATAGTGACAGGTCATACAATAACAATTGGTCTGACAGATCCAGACAGAGAGAAAGATCTTTCCGTCATAACCAGGGGTCTTTCGTAAATAGACAGAATAGGCAGTCTCCTTTTAGAGGGAATTCTCAAAATAATAAAAACTACCCCTTCTGTGAAATTTGTTCCAAAAGAAACCACTTCACAAAGGATTGTTATTATGGAGACAGTAGGAATAGAAGTCGGGTATTCACCAGGCAAAATTTAGATAGACCCTCTCACGAAAATCGCCCAAATAATAATGCATCTCCTCGCAAAGTACGTTTCCAGGACAGACGAGATACACATTATTTTCCCCGGAATTCTTTAAACTAAAAAGGGGGATACATTCTCAGTCGAATGATTTATTGGCCCACGCATGTATTCCCCCCTCTACGGAACATTACACAGGGCCGCAGGCATCAAGGTTTCATGTTGTAAATACCCAGGTATATTCTAGCCGCGCTGACACCTTAAACTATTATTTGCCGGTCATTGACATCAAAATTGCGGGTTCTTCAGTGACAGCTTTGTTAGACACCGGAGCTTCTGTAAGCCTGTTAGAGAAATCTATTTTTGACAGAATTAAACACGACAGGTCAATCAAAGAAAATACGGTTGACGTTAATATTAACTCTATTTCGGGAGATTCTTTGCAGATAGTGGGTTCCTTTACAATGCCAATCACTATCGGTACGAAAAGGCTCAGACATAATCTTTTTATTACACAGAATGCACTCACAACACAGTACCAGGCAATTCTCGGGTATGATTTTTTAAAACAACACAATGTAAACATGGATTTTTTAAATGACACTCTAAAATTAGGAAATTTTACAATTAAAGTGCGAGATGCAAATTCTATCTCATCAAATAATACACATGTAGATTATGCAACATTAAAAACAAAGTGCATATTGCGCCCTTACGAGTCAAAATTAATTGATTTGAAATTAGACATCTCTGAACAGGAAGGGCAGGATATTCTTTTTACACCACTACAGGTAAACAAGCCAGTTGAATTAAAGTCAGGTGTTTGTAAAATTCAAAAGAACAAAACCATTTCAGTATTACTTTCAAATTTATCTTCGCAACGATTACATCTTAATAAAGGGACTCGGTTAGGTTCCATTACATCTGACAAATCGGTTCGAGACATTGAACATATAAAACAACTTCGTCGAAGAGAACTAAAGACATCGGACTTCAATTTAGACCACTTAGATGCACAAATGAGAGATCAGTTATTACCTCTACTGTTCGAATTTTCAGATATTTTTAGCAAACGATTATACACAATTGGCAAGACTAATGCTTTAACGCCAAATTTATCAGTAGACATTACACAATTACCATCTATTCGCCCTTATAATGTGCCACAGGCGTTAGAAAAAGAATTAAAACGTCAATTAGATGAGCTGGAATCAGCAAAACTTATTGAAAAATCAGAAAGTGCAATTAGTTTTCCTTCACTTCTCATAAAAAAGAAAAATCCTTCTAACGATCCTACCAAACAGAAATGGCGTTTAGTTGTGGATTATCGGAAATTAAACACTCATTTAAAGTACCCTAGATATAAATTGCCATTAATTAATCACGTATTAGAAAAATTGAGAGGATCAAAGTACTTTACTTCCTTAGATTTATCATCTTCATTTTGGCAAATTCCACTGAAACCGGAAGACAGGGACATGACCACATTTTCTAGCCATTTTGGTTCGTATCGTTTCACGTCCATGCCACAAGGCTTGGCAGCTAGCCCAGAAACATTTTGTCGGCTTTCCGATCAGCTTTTAGCTCCTATTTCTGAGTTAAATATTGCGAATTATATAGATGATTTTTGTATAGGTGCTAA
Organism: Cheiracanthium punctorium; assembly: GCA_038373885.1. Classification (NCBI taxonomy): domain Eukaryota; kingdom Metazoa; phylum Arthropoda; class Arachnida; order Araneae; family Cheiracanthiidae; genus Cheiracanthium; species Cheiracanthium punctorium. Next base: position 12,230 of record JAWZYV010019343.1, read on the forward strand.
TGACATACAAGAAATGTTACATAAATTAAGAAAATTATTTGAAAGATTTCGAGAATTCGGACTGACACTTAATCCTGAAAAGTGTTCATTTTGCCTTCCCAAAATTGAGTTCTTAGGTCATACGTTAGATGATACCGGAATTCGCCCTAACGACTCCAATATAAAAAAAATCACGGATTTTCCACCTCCTACAACTGTTCGAAAAACGCGTAGATTTTTGGGCTTAGTGGGTTACTATAGAAGATTTATACGTAACTTTTCAGAACTTTCGGCCCCTTTAACAAATTTAACGCGAAAAAATCAGAAATTTCGGTGGACAACTGAGGCACAAGAATCATTTGAAATTTTAAAATCCAAATTATCTCAGCCTCCCATTCTTATTCACCCTAATTATGACAAAGAATTTATCTTATCAACTGACGCCAGCGATAAAACTTTAGGCGCGACCATAGGACAAAAAGATAGACATGGTATCATACATCCCATAGCTTTCTTTTCAAAAAAACTAAACCCGACGCAAGTTCGCTATACCATTATGGAGAAAGAATTAATGGCTATTGTTGAGGCAATCAAAAGCTTCAAATATTATTTATACGGTCGCACCTTCACTATTAGATGCGATAATGCTGCACTAACAAAACTTTCAAAATTGGAATCCCCAGGAAATAGGATTACACGTTGGTTCACATTCCTTAATGAATATAATTATAATTTCGAGCTTATTAAATCAGAAGAGAACCACGTTGCGGATATTCTTTCTAGAGACTTTTATGTCAATTCTGTTCAAATAGATATGCCTACCACAGATGATATCAAATTAGCTCAGCACGCCGATGAAAAATTAAAATCCATAATAGACGAGTTAAAAAGTGAACACCCTTTACCAACCAAATTAAAAGATTATGCACTTCACAATGATTTATTAATACATACAGGTTACGTACCGAGAGGCGGCAAATCCCAAAAGGTCACACAAATAGTCATTCCTGATAAATACAAACCACACATATTGGCAGCAAAACACCTTCCTCATTTTGGTCATTTAAAAACATACGATGCAATTAGGGAAAAATATTTTTGGGAACATTTATATTCAGACACCAAACACTATGTAGAAACTTGCAAACAATGCGTTTCCTTCAAATCTCCGAATCGATTACCGCCCGTACCACTTCAGAGACATTACATACCATCTCGACCAATGGAATACGTCTCTTGCGATTTTATTGGCAGATTACCGGAAACATCAAAGGGAAATAAGTACATAATGGCGATTATTTGTCACTTCACTAAATTCATTAAATTATACGCTATACCGGATCAATCTGCGCTTACAACAGCAGAAAAATTTCTCGATTTCGCTTGTACTTTTGGCTTCCCAGAGTACTTTTTGACAGATAGAGGTACTAATTTCACGAGCGAATTATTTTCACATTTGTGTAATCGTATGGGTGTAACTAAATTACAAACTACAGCGATGAATCCAAGGTGTAACGGGAAATCGGAACGTATCAACTCAAATATTAAAAAATCGTTATCCATATTCGCAGAAGGTACCTCGGACTGGGATGAGTACATACAATTTTATGCGCTCTTATATAACTCCAGTATGCACTCCGTGATCAACGACAAACCAGCATATCTACACCTCAGTTACGATCCAATGTTACCGAACGATGTTTTACAAAGTCCAACGCCTACACAGCATACATCGTATGAGGATTTTGTCGAGAAAAAGACAAGGCAATTACAATATGCATTCGAAAAGGTGAAAGAAAATTTGATAAAGGCAGCAGAAAGTCAGGAACAGTATCAGGCAAAAACAGCGAAATACCGCGATTTTTACGATGGGCAGCTAGTCTATTTATATGCACCCGAAAGCGACAGACATTCTTCACTCCCTAAGCGGAGAAATTACACTGGTCCTTTCCGAATTCAAAAGCGCCAGAATAAGGTACTGTATACGATTGTTGACGCAGTCAATCCGAAAGTAAAACCGCAAACTGTTCATTCACAACGTCTGATACCTTATGTGGAGAGAAAGAAAGAACTGGATTATTTACAGTTCTTAGTTAAAAATGATTTGGAATTGAATAGAGAGGTCCAGTCGCTACAGGAAAATAAAAAGCCGAATGCTGTATTCGATGAATGGACAGCAGAGGATGCATTATTGCATACTATCTCTCACCCCCAAACACCACAATGCCCTACGGCAGAGACAGAAGCTAGCTCGCCTCCTCGTTCCCTCCACTCCGATGACACTGAGTTATATCAAATAGATGCTTCTCAAAATTTATCGGACAATGCTTTGGCTACTAACTCGGCACAGTCACAAACGCATTCATACAATTTGAGGTCACGATCTCACCAAGGGGTATCGCATGAAAGGAATTTCGCGGATAAATTGTTTGACTGGTCTTTATCACTCACTGAATAATGTTTGATTTTTTTCCCTCGTAGTAACAGTTTGTTCATAATTTTTTTTTCTCTTGCAGTACATCCTTCAAAATTTGTAAAATAAATTAATTAATTAATGTGCCTTACAAGATAGATTCAATACGTCCAACATTACGTTCAATATATTTTCCTGCGATTTCTTTTTTCTCTTCTTGTTATTTTTTTTTTTTTCTTTTCCCTCTCCTCTTTTTCCTCGTGTAATAGTCATTGCATTCTAGGTACTTACTTTATTAATTTAATAAGTTTATTTTCGGTTTCTTTAATTTGTTATTGATAAGTTTTTCACTTAGAGATTATTAGTGTTTTGTTGTTAGTTATAGACCTGGCCAGCTATAATGAGTTGTTTGAAACGCTAATATCTAAATTAGGTGATTACTTTTCAATTTTCTGTGAATTTTTTTTTTCTTCTTTCATTTGCATATTTTTCATTTAGTCAATTTTTATTTAATATTATTGGAGTATAAGGAACAACTCAAATTAGTAATACATTAGGATAATTAAGCTTACTTAGATACAAGATTTCTTTTAGTATACTTACATGCCTTTGAATTTATATACATTCACTTCTTTTAGTTATTGCTGTTATTTTTTTTCTTTTACTCTATGAATTGAACTTATTATTATTATTATTATTATTATATATAGCATAGCACTTTGATTCATATTGAATGAATTTCAAAATATTAAAGATTCTAAGATTTTTTTTTCTCGAATTGGACATTAGCATTGGAGGTGTCATCGATGTGTTCAATTTTATTATGTGTTATGTCTCTTACATTAACATGAGCATGGTTAAGTGAGGTAAACAAAAGCAAGATTATGAATTTAATGCTAGTTTAAAAAAAAAAAAAAAAAAAAAAAAAACTTTTGATATTAGAAAATGAAAGTTTGAATTTTACGTTTATAACATACACACACACACACACAAAAAAAAAAAAAAAAAAAAAAAAAAGAGAGAGAGAGATTTTAGTAATTTATTACTTAATATTAATAACATATGTCATTGTCACTCAGTGATGGTAATTGGAGTTTACTTGTTCCAGTTTTGTTCCTGTTGGTATGTGCAGTGGCAGTTAAGGCCAAACACGAGGGAGAATTATGTGAATTTAAAGACGACAAATTTCATTGTAAAAATTATCCTCGGCATTCCCTCGCAAAGTTTACCCTGCCGGATAATGCATGTGCATTTAGATCCTGCCATAGCTGCATTACGGGGCAACAGTCGTTTATAATTTCGCCAAGTGGCGATCTTGTGGAGCCATCTCAGTTTCTCCTAAAGTGTAACAACATCACTTCGCTCACCTCTACAACTTACAAATGCACTTCGGTAGAAGGGGCGAGTTGTGAGCATACAGAAATTGACGGACCGGACGATTTTTGTGCAGTGCGAAATTGTACAGCAAATGCTCCTTGTCGGTGCCAGTTCACGCATCTATCCACGCAATTAGTAGCAATTACTACTGACAAGCTTATTTACAATCCCCAGATACTGACATTGAAAGTATGCCTGCTGGACAAAAACTTTCAGGAACGTTCTAAACTCCGTCGCAGGTTGTTGGAAGGAGAAGCAGCTGTGTTTCAGAACTCCGATTTGACGATGAATTTTACGGACCCAATTCTTCATTTGCCGGGACGCGGACGTGTTATTTTGCGAAACGAAGACTTTGAACAAATAATTCATGTCTCAGACGACAACTTGATAATACTTCCATTTGAGATGTTGTCGTACAAATCGACAATTCACATTATTTACATTCACACCAATGGATATACTATTACAGGCAGTATTCATGTGGCAGGAAAATCTGTTTGTCAGCTACGATTTTGTTTTTTTTGCACAGGGGTCTTTCGACATGTTCAATGCCTGCCTTTATTTTTACGATACATTATTTATTCAGCAGCTCTTTTTATAGCTATGGTTATTCTCTTATTTGTTAAACAAATATTAAAATCGGTGATCTTCATTTTCACAACGTTAGCATTTGTCGCCAATTTCTGCGGCAGAGCATTGAAACTTCTTGCACGTTGTTCACTACTCTTAGGCGCTTTTATAGGCAATGTTGGCAAAGATACTACCCAAGGAACATATGAATTCCTTGAAAGACAAGCAGCTCGAGGTGCTCCTCTTCTTCAAAATCAGATAGTATTAATTACTCTTCTTTGTTTAGTGCCACTTACGTTAGCGGAGTGTAATACCCAAGCAATTGTACAATCTGAATTACGTGCATGTGAGACTTTGCAGGACAACACACGATCATGTGAAGTTTACACTACCGCGGAAATATCCTTACCGTCTATTTCATCAGAATCCTGCCTATGGTTCACAGATAAGGATAATAATCACCTCTTCTCACTGAAATTGAAATTAGAGGAGGTAACTTGCGATTTTCACACAGAACGAGAATATTTCACTTTCCCTGTCAAAGCACGGCACTTATCTCAGATTAGCTGCATTTTCAATGAATTTTGTGGACGTGGAATTCACTGTGTTCCGAAATCCATAGGGAAAGGTGGCCTACGGTTTGAAGCCGAGACTCCCGAAAGCCGGGAATATCCGGGAGTTTCCACGTGTACAGCGGGTGGACTCGGAGTAGGATGTGCCATTTTAACCAGGGCAGCATGCAACTTTCATCGAACATGGTATATCCCCGATTTGCTTCATAGCTACGAAGTCTCCAGAATTACAGGACACACTTGTAGGTATCATATCTCGGTGACTCACACCGAGAATAATACCTTAACGAGACTTTCAGTGACAGATCACACGTATACGGACACTGGTATAAAGATCTCCATTCTAGGGGCTTATGATCAGCCCCAATTGCATATCACCGACTCGCTGATTCAAAGGGTAGGAAAATCCTCTGAGGCCTATCTTTCCCCTGCAAGTGCACGAAACTTCCCAAAAGCGGGAGAGATTGGGGCGACACAATCGAACTCCTCCATTTCCACAGACTTCATCTTTGACCCCAATCTTTCCACCTGTGATTTTTTTGAAGACACCCTTAGATGTATTAATTCTCCTGATGCTCTAGAGAATCTCCGAGCTTCAAAAGACAGAGCGTTACCTCTAGAGCGGAACTTACATTTGTTTCACATAAAAAACGGACAATTAACATCTACAATGCTTTTTTCTGCAGCAGTTAGACTGCAACTGCATTTCACAAATTACAAAATCAAGCTGCAGACGATCACAGTCTGTCCATCCTTTAGTGATGGGCCGATTCAAATTACAGGCTGTTACCGTTGTGGACTTTTGGCACGAATGAACATTATTGCTAAATCCACGTGTGAACCAGGAATAGTGGACATTCATTTCCAGCAATTAACTGTGTATACCAAAGCTGTTCATTTAAATTTAGATTCGACTAACTTATTGATTAAATTTTTAGCAGATAAGCAATGTTATGATGAAAAAGTGTGCTTAAAGTCCAAAACGTTAATACAATGTAAACCTGTTCAATTTTGTTTGGATGAGCCTTCGGTAGACTTGCTAAATTTAAATTTAAATTACACAAAATCTGCTACGTCTACTACTCCATATTCATGGCCTGATTGGCTTAAGATGCCTACTTTAGCATCTCCTATATATTATTTAAAATTAATAGGGTCATCACTATTTATTGCTTGTCTGCTAATTACACTCATCTCATCAGCAGTCACGTGTTGTTGTAGATCCAGATAACACTGTAATTTCATTTAACTTTGTTTATTATACGTACGAAGTAAAAATATCCGTTATCATGTAGTCAAAATCGAACGTTATGGTTCAATCTTTTTTTTTTTCTTTTCGCTTTTCTCTCCTTTCTGGAATTTTTTTTTTATCATTTATTGTAAGTTTTCAGTTTATTATTATCATTACTATTATTATTTTTCTTTTTCTTCGTTGGTACACACTAATAGTGTGTTTTTGCAACATCCCTATCGGATAATTTTACTTTGTCTATTTATTGTGAGTTCATTATTATATGTAAAGTGTTTATTTTAATTTTTTCCCTTTATATTATTATTATTATTATTATTATTATTTGTGTATTGTGCAGTATCACATATCTTTTCTATATTTGTGTCTCTTGTGTTAGCTAAAGGTAATTAGCTATTCAATGGTAAGCGCTCAAATGGCAATTGGATTTAGTGGGACTTCAGTAATTTTTCTTTTTTTCTTTTTTTTCTTTTACGGGATTTTTGGTAGGATTGTTAGGTTGAGCCTGTAGGTAATGTGCAGAAATTTGTATACAGCCCCAATGCAGATAAAAAGCCTTTATTAAGAAAGTGCGATTCCAGAAAAATCTGCAGGTGTTAAAAACCGTTCATTAGTGACCACCTGAAGGCCGACTAAAACATGCGGTATTCTCAAAAGAATTTAGCACAAAAGTTGCGCCAGGAGTTTAATAAAAGCAAGTCTCAAAAATATACGGAATTGAACAGAATAAGGGATAATGTTGGAAGGAATGGAATTCATGCACGTGCAAAAGTCATTGATATCATAGAAAAGTGTACTTCAGCTAAATGTCAGGACAGGAAATTTATTAATAATTTTAAGCGTTGCGCTCGGAAGAGTTAAAAGAAATCTTGGTGAAAGTCGAACATATAAATTTCATCTTTTGGCGTTCTTTGAAAAGAGTGGGAAAAACGAATGTCCGCTAGCTAGAAATCATTTTTGTGTATCGCGGGACGCCTTGCAGTTTTACAAAAAGAGCAACCGCGACAGAAGCGGGAGCCATTGAATGCCTGACCTTTGTGGTCAAGACGTCAGCGGCCAATTTGCGGGAAGCTTTTGATGTTGGTCGGTGAGAATTCGTAGGCAAAGCTTCAGAAAAGGAAAACATATAATAAATATCAAGGGGAGAAAAATTGAAAAATAAAATTTAAGAAAAACATGGAGGTGTTGACGATAAGGCTGTACAAATCCAATGAGAAAGTTTGAGATTTGAGAAATGACCAATGGCAAGTTAGAGAGAGGTAATTTCGGGCAAAAGAGTTAGTAACTGGTCGGTTTAGGAGAATTAGGAGCCACAGAGTGGCTAAACTAATTATTTACGAGTTTAGGGAAGAAAATGGGGGACGAAGATTTGAGCAAAACTGGACTGCACAGCCAGAGAAGGCAAACTTTCAGCAGATTTCAGTAGATTTCCATAGATTTCAGCAGATTTTTGCAGATTTCCACATTTTATTAGATTTTTCCAGAGTTTTACATACGTGATAGTGGATATTTATATAAATAAGTGTGTTTAGAAAATAAATCTAAAAATGATCATCACTGCTCTGCACCGGATTACAGGTAACTTCCAATTGCCACCCTTTTCATATTGAGTGACTTATTTTTAATAATTAATAATATTGTTTATGATTGCTAAAGTAGTTAGAATGTGTTTTTGGTAAACAATAATAATTTAATTGTTCTAAATTAAGCCATTTTCGAGATCAGTTTAAATTTTTTGTAAATGTAAATAAGATTTTTATATTTAATAAATGTTTGTTATAGTTAATATTTTAAATCCATTTATTTCTTTCCTCAGAAAACACAACGCAATTATCACATTTTATTTTATACTTATTTAGAACAGTTTAAATAACTTTATGAGTTAAAATAAATTACCGATGGGTCTTTATAACAATGAATCCAATTATTTCATATCTTATTTCACGGCCAAACTAAGGTTTAAATTATTTCATCTATTTATTACATGTTTTAATATGTCACGCATCGTAACAGTACACTTAAATTAATTTTTATTTATGGCTAAGTTTTCTTAAAATTTCAGTTGTAATACTGCATAGTTAAATTTTAAATTATAAATTACTTTTAATTTACTGTTATAAATTACTACATTTTATATTACTGTTATTTTCTTATTGTGTATGATGAGATGATTTTGAACGCAGTTTTGGAAGATAGGAAGAATACCCTAAATGAAGCCTTATGTGTGTCCCTAGGGGTATTAAATTGTATGAGCTCGTGAGAAAGGTATTAGGTAACAAAAGGAATCTAACACATTTACATCTCTGAAACAATTCGAGGCAAATGATGGAAATTTGTGTTCAAAATTAAAAAATGAAACCTTGTACAGTACTCATTCCAATTAGACAATTTTTTAATCGCGCTGTTAGTTCATGTAATTTTAATTGATTTCACTCTAAAAAAGTGATAAATTTTAGATTAAAAACTAACTCTAAAAATATTGGGGGTACCGGAAAAATAAGATGTTTATTTTTCTCATTAAATAGAATCAAATATTATTCTGAGATTACACAAAATGTAAAAAAGAAAGTTTTGGTCTCCATCCAGGTACCCATAGGTTGCTATTTTCTGAAATGAAGTAATCTACACTATGAACTCAGTATTTCCAAATTCAATTTTATTAAATTCAGTAGTAGTAATCTATGCGAAATATTAGCATACAAAAATACGACATTACTTTACTATTCCCTTAACAGCGCCAAATACTACTTTCAAATTTTAAGTTAAAAAATAATTATAAAATGTGGTCATTTTACAAATCATGATATCATACGCAAAGAAGACAGGACAATGTTTGTACTTTTTTACTTCACACTGTTATTTTCGATATATTTTATGGTTGATCGTTCGCAGAACCGGCATTCCAGGGTACGTGCCGCCCATAGTCAAATTAAAATCTGCGGGCCCCGTGTGCTCCTGTTAAACTGTTTCTCGCTACTGCCGCCAATTGGCGGACGCCATGAAACGTTCTCTGGGTAATTCTGCCACATTTTGGCAGCATTCAGAAAGCGTTCTCTGTGTACTACCGCCAAACATTCGTGGTATCCGCGAAGTGTTCTCTTGGTACAACCGATTTCCACTAAAATCTGCATCCAAGTTATGCGGTATGATTCCAGCATTTCTGGAATATAACTAACCATATTTTCTAAAAGTAATTCTGTGTTAACAATAGAACAGCCGGAGGGCAGGGTATGAATGAGGCTGTTTTACGTATTTCTATAATTATTTACTTTACTAATTAAAATAGACACAGGTCCGGGGTTCGAATCCCGGGCTGGGCAAGGTCGACTCAGTCTTTCATCCTTGAGTGGGTCGATAAAAACTATATATTCCACTGTCTTAAAAATATAGTTCAACGTTCCACCGTAAATTCCCGGTGCTAGTTCAGCTGCAACCGATATTTTGAAAAATGTGGCGCCAAGATTCACCATTTTAGCGATGATTTCCTTAAGCACCATTATATAGCAAAATGATTATACGCTACTAGAAGAAAAGGGAAAAAAAGTTCTACTCGAACCCACAATAAATGGTTGAAACGATCGCGCGTTGACAACTAAGCCCCAACTGACAAAATTTTTTAGCAACAACAAATTATATATAGCATTGTTTTATCTCAATTTGCAATAAAAAATTTCTTGTTAAAAATCGAATATTGAGCTCTGGTATTTTACACGGGATTTTAGAAAAGTAGTAGTGACTCAAATATTGATGAGTTATGAGCTATAATCAGTCTTCTGTCCTCTTTTAAATGAATAAAGATAACCATTGGCTGTCAAAGGTGTTTTATTCGATGTCAAATGTGGTAGCTCCTTTGCACAACCTATATTTTTTAACATTTTCTACTAATTTTTAGAAAGATTTTTTGCTTTCGAAAAATTCATGAGGCAGTTTTTTCTATATTTTTTGTAATCGCCGCTAACTTCCTAACGCTAGCTAACAGCGGCCATGTTAGTTCACTGGGAAAACTCTTGTTTTTTCACAGTTGAACCGAAATCTGGGTTCAATCGGTATACAAAAATACGACATCATTTTTCCTAGTCCCCTTAAACAGCGGAGCGCCAATTAACCTAACTTTCAAATTTTAAGTTCAAAAATAATCTATAAAATGTAGAGTCATTTTACAAATCGGCATACAAAAATACGACATTACCTCTCCTAATCCCTTAACAGCGCCAAATACGACTGTCACATATTTAATTTAAAAAATTAATCTAATAAAATGGTAGTCATTTAAACATATCATACATATCATGCATGGCTTTTATAAGACATTTTTGGGTGAACCATTAATACGATTCAACGTTTATGACATTGCTTGTAACTCTCGGATTTCACCGGTTATTGGTGGAAATGTTGAACTTATATTTATAACAGTGTAGAGAAAAATATTAAGGTAAAATTGAAAGGCCCATAGTTGGGAAGTTTTTCCGGAAGTGGATCAATATTTCTAATGAAGTATATTTTTGAATAATTTTAACTCTTGCTGGACATTATATTGCGGGATTGGCATTAAAAGTCATTCACCTTGGCAAATGACTTGAGATCGAAAGTGACCAGTTTGTCGACGACTGGTCATTTTCACACGAAATAAATGTATTCGTGTGAAAATACTTTTTAATACGGGCTAATAATACAAATAAATAAATATTTTTTTAAATTGTATTCCAAGTGCGATTAAAAGAAAAGATTAAAATAAAAAAGAAAATTCTGCCTTTTAAACTTTTGCCTCCCTAAGTCGCAATCTAACTCTTGCCTATTCAGAAATACGGCCCTGCTCATTTGACACATTCAAAAGTTACTTCTGATCCAAATGTCACTCTCAGCGGCATGAACTATTTGTTAAAATGAGCTGACATTTTCAACCTGCCCTCATGCAGTTCCAAGCGGCAGAATTCTCTTCTCAATTAATCAGGAGCGTGAATCTTTTAGAAAATCGGTATCGAAGCATTTGTTGCAGTGGCGTTCTCATTACTCCCACATTTCCTTTTCCGATGAAAAGATACAAATGTTTTCACAAGTGGGAGAAATAATTATTTTGTTCGACAGAAATTATTCTTTAATTCTGTCGACAGTAATTTGATATTTTTAGAGTTATTTAATGTTGTTTTTACTTGAGATAATAGGGAATGAAGCTTTTTATTATGATTAAACATATTTTATTAACAATGATAACTTTTGATTCGAAAATTATTTGTTAAATTCATAATTTCTGTGAAAATTGAGATAATAAATATACAATATTTCAACTGCTTTCAATAAATAAGTCTAAATATACATTTAATGATTTTGATATAGTGCACTTCATTAAAACCGAAGTTATATAATACACGTTATATTTCAAATCTGTTGTCTGACTCAATAGACATTTCTGTAATACTGACAAATATGTCCGTTTTCGTTTCCTTTGTGTACTATAAAAATTATTGCAAAGCTCATAAACGAATATTTTTAATTGTTTTTTGTTTTTCTCTACATTCCTAGGGATATTTTTCTGTTGAGAAATTAACTATTAAATTGGATTAGATTTTTGTCAGTTTCCTATTGAGTGTTTTATTTTAAAAGAAATTATTTGCGAAAAAAAATTCTTAACAAATAAATACAACAAATGCCTTCGCACGATACTGGTAATTGTTCTAAAAAAAAAATTTATTTTTCCAATGCATCTTTCTCTGTACCCGTAACAACTTAATGAGGAAATTCAGTGTATTGAGAAATAAAAATTAAACTTGGAAAGGAAAAATTAGGTTGTAAAAAGGAATAAGCTGCGTTTTGAATCAGTCAGCCTCTTTATTTATTTTATTATTTTAGAACCTGTAATGCCACAGATTTCAAATGTGTAACGTAATAAATATAATTGGCTCAATTCGTGTGTGATTCCTCCTTCATGAAAGTTTGGAAAGTACATCATCATCCATTTGACGGATCAAGCTGTGTTTTCGAGTTCTATTAACGCTGTAAATATTCATTTAGTTTCTATTAAGTCTGTATCATGAACCATGCTGTTGACCTCTTTTTTTTTATAATTATGGTAGAGAATAAAATCATATCCCATGGTTCCCGTTTCAGTTTTTCATATACGTAAAACGTATAGTTTGTTTTAAGAACAACGAAAATTTTATACCATTTCGCTTTACACATTGGAGTAGAATTTTTTCTTGGCTTCCTAAACGCCGTTTTAATGGGACAGAACATGGAAAACATGAT
>JAWZYV010019344.1:0-21430 GCA_038373885.1 Cheiracanthium punctorium
CAGGAACAATTAAAATTACAAATATACTATATCACTATTTTATATTTTGAAGGAGGGGGGGGGGGGTCTCCAAAGAGACAAAAATTAATTCAAAGCAGTAAATTGACAGAAAATATGTTAAATGAAAGAATATTTTTGAAATGCAAAATGCCAGCTGTGAAGCCATCATCACATTGTTTTTCGGCACTTGTATACAACCACAGTCTGGCATTTTGTACAATGTGTACATGTTACATGCAGCCCCCCACATGGGGGGGGGGGGGGGGGGGGGGCAGGGTAAGCCAGGTAAGTGAAAAACGGTTAAGCGGAGAATGATAGAAATTCATTAATGTGTCAATTTATTACATAAGCTTTTACATTCGATTAAGAGGAAAGTCTTTTTTTAAAGTTATTTTTTAAATTATTCACAATAACAATGACTGATATCGATAAGGTTGCTGTTGGATCATAATCAGTCATTGTTATATTGTTGTAACTTTAAACTTTTATTTAATGGATTTTATTATTATTGTTATTACCAAAGTTTTCATCATCATCATCAGAATCATATTTATCTTTGGATTCAAGACACTTTTCAACAATTTCATCACTGGCGGATGACTGAATTTCATTATTTACATTGGAGGAGGTGTGCGGATTTTGGACGTATGCGGATTTTAGGCTCTCGACTGTATATAATAAGACATTCAAGAATAAAAATAAAAGTAGGTCACTTAAAGCTGTAGGAAAATACTGATCTTTGACAAAGAAATATTCGGAAAAAAATATAAATAAATAAAAATAAAGAATACACTGAAAAGTTGTTGAAAAGAGATTTTAATAAATTTTATGAACTGCAATTTATGATATAAAAATACCAATTCTTCTACATTTTGAGCTGACATGCGATTTCTTTTACTATCATAAATGTAGCCTAAGCCTGCTTAGGAGAAAATGTGCTCACTGTAAGCAGAGCTACAAGGTGCACACAAAAATTTCTCAGCAATTCGGGGCTAAATTGGAAAGTGTTTATTACATTTCCACAAGACAAATGAATTTTCAGTTTTTTAATCATTTTTTTCTGCAACTATTTCTTTTTTTACTAATCTTTTATCATTAAAACCAAAGTGTTGTTTTGATGAAGCTGAAAATGTCGTAAGTGCATTCACTAATTCATCAAAACATCATCATTTCAAAGTGTAGAATTTTTTTTCTGGTGTCTTTGGGTCTAGATTATCAATGTTGACTTCATTACAGTTTTTCATTTTTTTTTTAGACGAGTTATGGAGAGCATCCACCTCAGTGTCAGCTACATTGAATAGTTGTACAGATTCACTTTTAAATAATTCAATAATATACCTGAAATTAATATCTAAATAATTTGTTAGAGTGAAACTACATAGTGATTGAATTTGTACAACATTATCTTTAAACAGAAATATTCCACTTGATATCAAAAATATTTGTAAAACTGAAGTCTATCGTAACAAGATTTTATTACATATTCTAAAAATTAGTTGGTGCTTTTAATTTTGTATCACAGTAAAGGCTTTTAAAATAAAGTTACTAATTATTGCGTTTCAAGCAATTTTTCTAAGATTGATGAAGTATAGCAGTGAGTCTTCCTAGTTATCTGAAACTAATTTTCAATCAATTGTTGAAAGTCTACATACATGTTATTGCAAAAGTTTTGAAGCACTTGATGAGAGAATATAACTACCGTAAAAATCGGGAGAAGGGCCGCGGCTCATACGAAAAAAAAGTTAAACTTTTTCAGGGTGCGGCCCATCTATCGATGCGGCCCATCTGATATTTTTTCCCCTCCAACTGTACTGCTTATTTAATTATACATTAATTTAATGCTTATTAATTATATATTAATGTACTGCTTATTTAATTACAGTGCAGCACCGATAATCCGGCATCGGCTGCAATGACGCGGTGCCGGATTACCGATTTTTCCGAATTACAGATGTGTTGAAAATTTCCATTAAAACCATCGTCGATCACGTGCTATTGACCAGTATATTATTTATCAATGAAAAGTAGTCTTAAAATATGCATACGATCGCTGTATAAACCGCAAAAAAAAAAAATAATAATAATAATAATAATAATAATAATAATACTAACCTACACTGGAACAAATGTAATTTAGTGTTTAATTCAAACTAAAAACTGTAAAGCAGAGAAGATCGTTGATTTTGGAACATTTTCATAAAATATAACACAAATAGTAACTGAAATTTATTTAAATACTAATTTAAAATAAGTGTATTAAATTATTATTAGAATCTAATTAGCTTTTGTATTTACATTAAATACATCGGTTAATTCGACTTTTTTTTTTTTGGTATTTAATTGCTTAATTAACATATGCACATTCATCAGTTGACTCTCAGATATAAAATCGAATTTATTAAATCTCTCCGTAGTTTGTACCCTAGAGTTTTATTTTGCAAGCTGAATTATTCCCAATTTTACTCTCTTCAGAGCTTCTTAATTACGTCGAAACATACCAATTCCCCCCTCCTTTCCCTCTTGCTGGCGAATTCCTTCCCGCGATAGTTGATGATTTCGCACGGTGACAGGATGTCTAGAAACAAGGCAATGTGTCTGGAAGGAGCCGAAGCCACGTGTTTACGATGATGCGTAAACATGCTGTATCGTTTTAAAAACTCATACATACTAATGTTCTATGAAAGCACTCGCATTATCTTTGAATTCTTCATTCAGCTACACTGCACCTTTGACTGCAATTAATTTAAATGTAATAAGCAAACCAAGCCGTATTTACTTTTGTTTTTGTCTCGGTATTAGAAAATGCATTGATTCAAATATTTGCGGCAGTAATGGTGATCGGCAAAGACATGTTAGGGCCGAAATACGAAACAAAAAGAAAAATATTCGGTGAAAAACTATCTATTGAAGAAGAAAAAAATGAAGATAGCCATACATCAATTAAAATCAGCCGTTCAAAGTTCCGGATTTTGAGATTCCGGATCCCTTTGGGGAGGGGAAAAAAAAAAAAAAAAAACGAGACTAGTGCCAGATTATAGGTTCCCAGATTATGGATGCTGCATGTATATATTAATTTTCAATAAATTACGATGATCGGACTTTCTGCGGGTATATTTTTACATTTGTTTACATTTTTACGAATGCGGCTCATACGTCGGTGCGGCCCTTCTGTGAGTATATTTTTACACTTGTTTACATTTTTACTGGTGCGGCCCTTACGCCGGTGCGGCCGTTTTCCCGGTTTTTACGGTACTCAACTTGTCATTTAATCATATTTTAATGATAAAGAAAAATGCAGCAATCTGAACATTTTTTTAAATCAGATAACTAATAAAATTTAAAATAAAACTGATATATCTTATGCATGCACAAACTTAGCATAATTTTTTAAATGTTATGATTTTGTTCAATTTATATTAACTTAAAATTATACATGTTTTTATTTCAAAAGAAAAATTCTTCATTTGCAAGTCAGTGATTCTTTTTATACTACTACTTGGTATTTTGCTACTCGGCCAAGTAGTAAATGGCTGAGTCAAAATGCTGCTTGGTACATCACTTTTGTATACTAACATAGAAAATGTATTTATAAAATCTTTAATAATCAGTTTACAACAGTGATTAAATCCAATCAGTTAAAATTCCTTGTATTTTTCTGCCCCTATGATATTTATAGATCTTTTTTCACCCATTTTCTAGTAATAAAAACACATAAGGTTTCCATAATAGAAATTTATTTACCTTCATCAGATATATCCTCAGGATCAGGATGAAGGGCTTGACAGTCAGTCACTGCACGGAACATAACATCCACTACAATATAAAGTTATTTTAAAATCTAATTAATGATTAAATTAATGATGTAAAATCAACTCGCTAAAATTACCTAAAACCATTCATATATCCTGTTCTAAGAGAAAATGCTTTTATGCATACTAATCCTTTCTTGGAAAACAATTTGTTTGCAGGGTTTGATAATTGTTTTTAATATACATTAAAAAAAAAAAAAAAAAAAATCTGATGTGTCCAACACATGACTTCCTTGCACGTCTATTAAATCAAAAATGTTTTCTACGCACTTCCTCTAAACTTATTTGTTTGAAAGAGATAAAATATCAATAATAGTAAGGTTTAGCGATTTCTAGCCAAATATTTCGATATTGCCAAGCTGAGTTCAATTTGAAAGATTTCCTTCTGACACTTTATTTGGCGATATTTCACCAAAAGTCGACAAACCTGAGATAGTTTGCGAGATTTTGGGAATAGCCAAAGTAGTCACTGACCAAGGACTTTCAATGAATTGAATGCATCCATACACCTTAATGTATTTAAAGTCATTTGGCTCACCCTGTAAATAAATTCCCAGTCGATTGCTGTCAAAAAAGATATTGAAAACAGTTGGATATTATAATATAGTTCTAAATAGAAAAGTTCAAAATTCTACGGTTTAAACTTTTAGAGTTATACAAAATAATTTATGGGGCCAAATTTGGCGATATTTCGGCGAAACTCGTCAATGTCAACGACATTTGGCTAGATTTTAAGCATGGACCAACAAAGACAGATTATCGCCAAATTTGGCGATATTTCATCAAAACTCGCCAAGAACGATGACAAATGGTGATACTTTGGGCATGGACCCAATGACTGACTATCGCCAAATTTGGCGACCTTTCGGCTAAACTCCCCAAGGTCGAGGACAGACGGCGAGATTTTGGGCATGTACCAAACAATGACTGTCTACAATTGTATTATATTGAAGATGTCCATAGACATTAAAGTACTAAAATTCTTTTCGGTGGTCCTGTAAATAAACTCTCCAGTAGATTGGAACCAAAAATCGAGATGCACAACTAGATGTTACAACAATCTTATATATGAAATTTCATAATTTTTTGAGATTTGAGAATTAAATATGCACACACGTACACCAAAAGTCGCCAAGCTTGGCGACTTTTGGCATTCTTCTTGAGTGAGGCACGTGACCGTGGTCGGACCATTACCTAACTTATGTGGTAGGACGGTATTGTGCTTGAAATGGATGACTGCCCCTAAAACTGCCATTGACCATAATGTATTGGAAATCTTTTGAGTGTTGCTGTAGCAGAACTGTAAATGATAAACACTTTTTTTAATGGAGAAATTCATTTTCTAACTCTTTACAGTATATATCACTTCTGAGTCATTTGAAATGGCCCAATACCTCTAAAAAACACTTTGATGAATTTCCGCCCATAGAGCGTAATGTATTTCAAATCTTTTAGGCGGTTCTGTAGATAAACTATCCAGTCGAATGGAACCGAAAGGGGAGGTGCACAACTAGATGTTACAACTATCCTAAATATGAAGTTTAAACATTCTACGCCTAATAGTTTTTAAGATATGCGAGTTTAATGAATTTCGAATCTTTTGGGCAGTCCTGTACATAAACTATACATTCGATTGCGACCAAAAGGGGAGGTGCACAACTAGATCATAGAAACAATCCAAAATATCGAATCTCAACATTCTACGACCAATAGTTTTTGAGATATGCGAGTTACATACATACGTACGTACGTACAGACGGCATGGAAAAACTGACCACAATAGACTCGCCGCTGGTCAAAATGAATTGCAGACGCGTTAATATGATCGTGCATGCTAGCCTACGATGAGATGCATCGAAAAAATTCTTAAAATTAAATTTAGAGGTAGTCAAAATCATTTTTTTTGTCGAAATTTGCCCCCAAAATTTTTCGGGATCACATTAGTTCCTTATACTACGTACAAGGAAGTAAAAACAACACTACTGAGAGTCAATCAATAAGCGATAAAATATGTAGCAAGTGCTCAACTGAGCTGAGCTTCTTTTGTGCACTTTCCACTAGCAAGCATGTGACTAGCCAAGAAAAGAAATTAGCTGACATTTTTGAGGTATTTCATTAAATATATAAGCTTGCACAAATATTTCGAAATTGCATATATATACAGGGTGTCCAAAACGGGCTTTTAATTCGTTATCTATTTGAGATAAGTGGGCAGCGTAAATTGAAATGTAAAAAATAATATCTGAAATTTGACTTTAAAAAAATTCCAGTCGTTAATTTTCATAAAATTACACTTTTTAAATTTGTATATGACCCCCATACAAAACAATTTCCAATTAACAAAATGTGCCCCATACACTCATGAGGTGAGATTCATATTTTGAGAATTATACCTTAAAAGTGTCAGAGATATGAAGGTAATTATAACTCTGACTTTAACCACTTTTCCACAGCTCTCGAACAGAAAAAAAAAAATCACGTCGAATGATCGCATTTCAGGGGTCATACAGAAATTACAAAAGAAAATATTTTAATCTTTTTCACGCTAGCAATAAACCTTTACATTCAAACTCATGAACAGCCCCAATCAGCTTTCTTTAAAGATATCGCTGCAACGTTGTATGATGAAAGGCTCAAATTTGGTACATAACCTTCAGGGTTGGCATGGTTTAAACCGACTGGTTGAAACCAAATGGTTTTTTTAAAAAGAATAATTTAAAATTGCGAATACTATAGAATATCTTCTGATATATTTTAAAATTATCCTTATAAGTATCAACAATGAATTTTTATATCAATCTAATATGTACTTTAATATTTTATAATATTAATAATTAAACTGAAATTATAGGTTGCATTTTTAATTTGTTTCTAAAATAGAGGTTTTGTGTTTGAACAACTTATTTCTAAACCTTAAAAATATCATTCTGAACAACTTATCACTATTATTACTGATGAATCTAAGAGCAATATACCATTGTTCAATTACCCAGTGGCAGAATTTTTTTATGCTTTCTGCTACAAACTGCAGAAATACAAAATTTTTTCTGCAGCACAGTATTTATTTATGCCTGCATGTACATATGAAGATGTGGTTGCATTTAAACATTGCTAATTGAAAACTGCAATTGCATGAAAGTGGTCCTCAGCACATTTTTCAACTCTGTTGAAGACAATTTGTCTGCAGAGGATTGTTTTGTTTCTGCGACAATGTCGTCCTGTTTCTGCCACGGGGTTCAACTTTATTATATACAGTATAGAACCTGTTATCCGGAATGGTTGGGACCGGGTGTATTCTGGATAACTGGTTGGGGATTAACATGACATCTACTGATTTGATTGGTAGCATAAATGTTACTCTCTATTTTTGATTAGAATTAAACATTAATTGTTAATATACTAGAAAAATAATATAAAAAAACTCTAATATGATCAAGATAAATAATAATCATTTAGAGAGGAAGTAGTAAATATATGATAACTTCTTGAAAACTTAGTCACACACTAAAAAAATAAATAAAATACCTTACCAGATTGCTTACTTTATAAATTCTAGCTGTAGTACTCAAAATAAAAAAACAAAAACATAAGAAATATAAAAAAAAACTCATTTTTTGCTTTTCTTTAGAAAAAAAAATAGGAATTTAATCAATTGAAAAATAATTCTGGATAACTGGTTTTCCAGATAAGAGGTTCCATACTGTACTAAATTTTAAAAAATAGTATAGTGAACTCTTGTTAGTGCATCTCCACTTAAGATGGATCTCTGAGTACTGAGGACAATTTTCTTTTCACCATCATTTGTGGTTCGCAATTAATGTTATGAATATCGGATAATGCATACTACACTTTGGACAATGTAGAAAAAATTTTTTCTCCACAAATTTACTGTTGTGGGATTGAAAAAACTGCTTTTGTACTTTATTTTTCTTGAATTGCGGTTTGTGTATAGTGAGACTTTGAATTCATGGCTTCTTAGTCACTTGTTGCTGTTCACGGCAATGGTGAAGCCAGAAATTTTTCATGGGAGAGTTACGACTACTGCAACTCATATATATGTATACATGTGTGTGATGAGGAAGTGAAGAATATACATTTTGCCTGATAAAACTATTTCTCATGGGGGTCCTCAATTCCCCTCATTTATGTACTGTTTTAGTTATTAGGATTTTTCAATGATTATTTTGTTAACATAGCTACTAAACTTAAAGAATAAAAATCAGGAAGTTCTTATAAAATTCAGGGAAGTTGAAAAAAACCTCCAGTTTAATTTTAAAAAAATTAACACAGACATGTGTGATATGTTGGAATCCATGCACATTTTATTAGGCAAGTTGGAGTGTATAGGCTGATAATTTTACCAACTATGCGAAAAATTCCAGAGCTGGGGCTCGAACCCAGGACTACCGCTTAACGTGCGGGTGCTCTACCACTGAGCTACTCTGGGACGATTCCCAGATGAAATTTCTCGCTTTTGAATCGTTGGCATTTATCATCTTCCTCTGCAAACCACAGATGGAACAGATGAAAATCGTTGGCATTTATCATCTTCCTCTGCAAACCACAGATGGAACAGATGAATAATCGTTGGCATTTATCATCTTCCTCTGCAAACCACAGATGGAACAGATGAAGTAATCGTTGGCATTTAGCGAGAAATTTCATCTGGAAAGCGAGAAATTTCATCTGGGAATCGTCCCAGAGTAGCTCAGTGGTAGAGCACCCGCACGTTAAGCGGTAGTCCTGGGTTCGAGCCCCAGCTCTGGAATTTTTCGCATAGTTGGTAAAATTATCAGCCTATACACTCCAACTTGCCTAATATACTTGAAAGGTTGATATATTCACTTTCTAAAAATCCATGCACATTTATACATACAACACAAAAATAAATAAATAAGTAACAGCACTTAAAGCTCATTTATCAAAACAAATCAAACAAAAAATTAAATTTTCAAAATTTTTCTAACAGAGGAACAGATTTTTTCCCCCAATAAATTGATTTGAACAAAATAAGATGATATTTAAATATCTTTAATAATTTTGAGATTTTTAAGATATTTTTGATATCTTAATTACTAATGGCATACTATAAACAATGGTCATTCTCTCTCTCTCTTTTTTTTAAAGTTTAATATAAAAAATAAATGTGGTTTTTTTTTTCCCACTTGCCACTGATGCAAGGAATGGCAGAAAAGTTTTATCCCATTATTGTAACTTAATGCATTTTAGTTGAAACTAGACTGTTGTGTGTATCATCACAGCGAGGAGATTCAACAGGCAAGAATATTGGAAAACTTCTTATTGAAAGTTTTGCCTCAAGAGACATAACCATACAGAACTGCATTGCATTTGCATGCAATAATGTTAATATGTCATGATCAGAAGTGTAAATAATAAAAAAGAAAAAAAAAAAGGGGGGGGGGTTGCTACAGTTTTGACTGAAGCCCATGCTGAAATTCTTTACAGTGGGATACATAAGTCATTTGATTGGCATTGCTACTGGGGGTGCCTTAAAATCTTAGCCTGCAAATATCAATGACATATTAATCAATATGTACTATTACTTAAAATGGAGCTATGTAAATGGTAAAACAGATTAAAAGTATTCCAACAACTTCATGCTACTAACAAGCAAGAAATTTTGAAGCATGTGGAAGCACATTGGTTAGGTTTCAGACGATGCATAAATCACATTCTTGTTAAAGTAAGTTAGTTCAATAACAAATGCTGTAAATAAGCATTCATTGGCATTCAATGACATTTAAATTCTCCAATGATGATGGAGAAAAAACTGTATTTTTTTAATTACGAGCACACATAAAGTTTGATGGTTTTTTTTTTTTTTTTTTGATTTGATGTGAGGAACAATATTGTTTCTTTTACCGCGTGCGATACAGACCTGATTGCTAGTCAAAGCAAAAAACCTTAAAATTTTGAATTAAGGAATTAGCCAAATGATCATAAAACATTTTTTACATAAACAACAAACATACAATAAATATTGTTGAAATTACTGAGAAAGAACAAGTTATAATATTGTTATTACTATTTTGTAATAACAATAGTTGATGAAAAAGGAGTGATTGTGTTTGTGAATAAGTTTTTCAGAAGCGCATGCAGGTACATTTGATCTTAAAAGTCACACTAACTACCATAGATCGTAAATGCATCTTAATATCATAAATTTCTAAAATATTAGAAACAAATAGAAAAACAGGGGGTTTATTTTTAATCCTACTACATAAGCGATTTGAACTAAGGAATGTTAAGGGAAAAATTATCATGCCCAAGAAGGATGGGAAAATATTGGTATGGGAAAGCTCAAGCATAATTCTTTGAGCAATTTGAACTGAAAAAAGCAGATTTCTGCATCTTAGTGGAAATCCGGAAGATTTGATTTCTGGACAGAAGACTGAAAAAAATACTATTTTCTAGAAGACCTTTGAGAAGATGATTGGTCTGCTAGAGGAAGAGGGGGAAAAAAGGGGGAACTCCAGGGATAACAAGACTAAAAAAACAAACAAATTTGTATTAATATCATTTTTGCAGTGAAAACAAAAGGCAAACTTTACTCGACCGTTTGGTAAAATTAAACTGCTTAGAATAATGAGCTTTTAAACTGTCTGAGTTATTTCTGCTGAGACATTTTAACAAACCTGTAGATGCAGGCACGGGGAAACAACAGACGTGAAAACTGAACAAGCATTTATCGTACTGCACTTTCACAAAACAAATTACAGGAGCTAAGCGTGAGCTACACATGGAGAGTTCTGTGGAGAAAAACTGCAAACGAGATTACGATACTTTCAAACCATTAATATTCCCAATAGGTACCTTTCAGAAATCCATGAGGAATTGAGAAGCAAGATACCTGCCTACGGATTTATATCATCATTACGAAATCAGGGCCCACCAATAATAAAGCTTCTTCAATTACTGCCGTTAGCGTTTAAAATGTTCTGAAAATTTTCAACAAAAACTGATTTTTAGTTAAATCATGAGATGATTTTTGAAAACTTCAGGAGGCATATATTTTTTGAGAGATCCCTTTTTTTACTTCAGGATGAATGACACCTAATGGCAGAGAGTTTGTAAGTTTAAAAACTTTAATACACAATTTTAGAAGAGCATGGAAATCAATTTCAAAATAAGAGTCAAGAACTAAAATATTTTAAGCCCAAGCAAAAAAAGAAAAAAATTGATTATATATCAATAACTCTTACACATAGTGCTATTATCAGGAACAAAACGCAAATCTACAGGATCTACAGATTCATCAGAATCATTATCTCCATTTTCTTCAACTGATAAGTTATTAAGAGCACTAGATATTTCATTAGGCTCCTCTTCACCAATATCTGAAATAGAAAACAAAAAATAATGATTAAATAACTAAGAGGCATGTTTTAAAACAAAAGATCTCAAACACAAAGCACTTATATGCTATTAACATGGTTATTTTATATCATCAATCGGTTTAAGGCTGTTTAACCTGACGAGCGAAAGTCGAATCGGGGAAGAGCGTGAAATATGGGTGGTTTGGGGGTCCAAGCATACATGTCGCGCCATCTTTATTCATGTAATGGACACAATTGTTAGCTGTATTTTTAAGAATTTCTCTGAAAAATTTTAGAAATATAATTATAACTTTAAAATTGAAACGATAAAATGGACTTTTCTTGATGTAAAATATTGTAGTAAGTATTAGAGATAAGTGCGAGTTGATTTTTTCAAATGAAATTTGATTGAAACGCGATAAAACTGCTGAAATTCTTTGAATTTCTGTCTGAAATATCATCTTCATTTATTTACTTATTTTTAAAATTAAATGGCTTCTATAAACTTAATGTTCATAAAGCATCGTAAAGTAGTTTCAGAAGAACCATTATAAATTTTTCAGTAGCTTTTCTACTGTCATTTTATTTTAAATCTTGATCAGAAGTCATGTTCATTAGGTTTCATAAACAATTACGAGTTTGAATTATAACATTTGTAAAAGCAAAATGCAGTACACTTTTGGCTCCAAAACATTCTTAAATACATCTATAAATTTATACTTCAAAGTTACTTTTGAAAGAAAATTTTTCAGTCAGCCAATTTTGAATTTGAGTTTAAAAAACAATGTTTTTCCTTCTTTCCTTTTATGAAATCTGACTGGTTATTCAGATTTTAAATTTGCAGCAGTCCACAGTACAGTTCCCAAAGAAATATTCTGAAAAATTTCATTGTTCTAGGAATGTAAGTTTATTTTTTATCTGTAGTGAAAGTTGACCAAAAAGCAGACTTCTCCGAAAAAGTAGCATGTTTAATAATTAAAAAAAAAAAAAAAAAGTAACTTTTCAAATTTGAAATTTGTTTCAGTTCACAGTATGGTTTCTGAAGAAATAGTCTAAAAATTTTCATAGTTCTAGTATCATAAGTACATTTCTCATCTTAAGTGAAAGTCTATCAAAAACGTTTTCCTCTGAAAAAGTGCCAAGTTTCACTATTTAAAAAAAAAAAAAAAAAAAAATTAAATTGTTTTTCAAAATTTATCTCAATGTCAGTTCTCAATCTAGTTTCTGAGGAAACATTCTGAAAATTCTCAGAATTATAGCATCGTAAATTTATTTCTAATCTTGGGCGAAATTCGAGAAAATAGCATTTTCTCTGAAAAAGTGTCAAGTTTAATAATATTTTTTTTTTTTAATTAAATAAGTTTTCAAATTTTATCGCAATGTCAGTTTTTATTCTAGTTTTAGAGGAAACATTTTGAAAATTGTTAAAGTTATGTGATTATAAGTTTACTCCCTATCTTGGTCGAAAATCAACCGAAATCCTCCATTTTCAGGTAGAACAGCCTTAAAAGAGCTTTCTTGAGTGACTGTTGGTCTGTTAGTTATAGGTGCCTAGACTGTTCGTTGGATCTGGACCAAATTTGGCAAACTGACTAAACAAGACAAGAGAAAGCTATTGGTTGGGGGAATTCAATTTGATTTTTAGTTTTTTAATGTTTTGTTTAGTGCTTGTACATTTTTTTTTTATATTTTTTGTGTTATTGTGCACTAAATTTCAGTTCCAAAACTACATTTCTTATATCAACCAAGTTTTCTTTTTCAAATAAGCTTTGTTTGTACTTAAATACAAAAATGCACTTAAATTTGCAGATTTTTAAGAAGTTTTAAAAGAAAGATCATTTTTTAGGTATATTTTCGCTATATGAAATTGAAACTCTTACATCAAAAAATCGAACATTTTCTATCTTTTTACCATTGATAAAGCATTTTTCCCACCCTTTTTTTAAATTTTGAGTTGTGCAGAACTATCAATTAGATTTATATATATGTATTACTAAAAAGAAGTTCCATGGAAAGAAAATTCATCTGTGCTTTCCTCAATTGGCTGAAGCGTTTCCAAGACAACTAGGCAAGTGTTCTTTTTAGGTGGTGGGAGGAGAGATAGGCAGAATAGATTAGGGAACATCCGCAGTTTTTTTTTTTTTTTTTAGTACAGTGGAACCCCGATCTATCGTTCCCGCATTCACCGTTTTCACGTATTGATCGTTTTATTTCTACGGTCCCTACACAAACTGTATTTAAACAACGTTAACAAAACCCACATGTATCGTTCGTCAAAAATTCGCTTTCCCACTTTCATCGTTGTAAAATGTTTCTTCTGACCGAAAAGAAATTGAAGATCAAGTGGATCAATATCGCTTACAAATCTTATTACTTCCTGGTATGATATCTTGGGTTGATGATGGTATAGGTGAAGAGTTCTCGCATTTAGCAGTAATGAGTATGGTGTGAAATGTAGTGATTATATTTCCATTGATTTAGAAGTAACAACGTGCGGTATCCTGAGAATGAAAGAAATGTGACGCAAGAAATGAAAATAATAGTGAAGAAGCCGAGAATAATAATCATGCCAATGAGACTGAGCCAACACGAGTGCCTAGTTTATCCTAAGTAATAACGGTATTTGAAATTGTATGACTTATATACAAACCTGAATATGCATAAAAAGACAAAAAAATATTGTAAATCTTGAAAATTTTGTTTAATTAAAAACCTAGTGTAAAATTACTGATTTTTTAAAAATAAGTATCACTTAATTTCCAAACAACTTCAATTTGTTTCTTTTACCATTTGGTAACAAATTTAGTATTTTTGGTATACTGTATACATTGTGTGTATTCATAAATACTGTTTTCTTCCTATTTTGACTTTAACCCGCATTCGTCGTTTTCCCACATACATCGTTTTTTGCTACGCACCCCTTGAAAAACGATAGATCAAGGTTCTACTGTACTATTATTTGTGGATTAGAAATGTGATGATATGACTGCAATGACTTATTTATATATAAATTTATGTACAGTGGAACCTGAATTTTTTTTTTTTTAATTTTAGGATAATGGACATGGTTTAATTTATTATTATTACAATTATTTTTTAGTTAGATATATATTAATTAATAACATTTAAACAGTAGAACTTGAAGATTATTATTACTTTATTTTATAATAATGGGACTTGACAATTTTTTTTAGTAATTAATTTTAGGGTTTTTCTTTCCCTCCAAATTATTATAGAGGATTAAACAATTTTTTGTTAGCTGAGTCAAGAACTTGTTAACTGTGCAGACTAATGTTTTTAAAATTCATACTTACTTTGATTTAATGGTTGTGAAAATAAGCCATGAGAACAGATTTGCAAGCATGAGCGGATATTTATTTATTTATTTCGAAGTTATGAATTTATACCTAATGCTCCAGGGCAATGCAGATAGTTTTATTTAAAAGAAAAAGTAGTATTTGGATATTCACATTTATTTAATGAATAAAAATTCTGCGAAATACAATCATGAAATTATGGTAGATTTTCACAAACTTTAAATATGGGATTGCAATCAATTTTTAAAAAAAATTAACATCAAACTTACCGATTTCTCCATTTATCATCAAATACAGACAATCTGCAGGGAAATTGCGATGGTCTTTAGATACAGCATGGATGTATATGGAAGGGTATTCCAAAGAAAATCCTTCTCCGGACTCAGTTATCCAAGACAGAACACTGTAACATATTTATAAACTAAAATATTCAGCTCAGCAGAAAGAAATACATTTATGATGAATTCAGGAGAACTCACAACAAATTAATAAAATAGTTAACTTTTAAGCCTGTTTCTTTTACAAATTAATAAGCATCACAGAACTTTTGAACAGCTTAAAAAACAAATTAAGTTAAACACACACAAAAAAAAAATAATGCTTCTTTACCAAATACACTATGCACTTAAGAGAAAACTTATATGGGTGATTCTATGATATTTGGGATATGGAAATTCCAAAAAAATAAGTCATTTTAAAAATATGGAAAAAATCAGGAAAATACTTCATTGGTTACTTAATTAGAACATAACATCAGCAGAGCTCAATGGTTTGTATTCTATTGTATATTTGCATCTGTATTATTCTAAGAGCATGTCAATGGCAAAACTAACATGTTAGTGACAGAATGGACTCTTTGATACAGTGGTCTGAGTCCCAGGATGGTGATGCGAGAAAAATGTGGGTCCTAACCAAAATACGATGCAACAGAACACTGAAACTTTAAAAATCATAAGTCAACACTGAAAGACCTAAATGAGGAGGGAGGAAGGCTGAAAATATCAAACTTAAAAAGAAAAGGGCGGGAAACTAAAGGATGATCCTAGGCACCAATAACACTCGCTAAGCTGCTGAGCCAAACCCAATTCTTACAGCAGAACGAAATACCAGTGAGACTGGAAGCTAAGGCCATGCACACATGCGCATTACTGAATTACCATACATCAGTGAAGAATTTCTCATCCCTAGTGAAGAGCGTGTGGGAGAAGAGAAATAATGCGCAAGGATTTCAGTGCTTATGCAAAACAAAATAGGGGTGATGAGTAATCCAGAAAAAGGATGGGATTATACTACCCACGATAAGGAACCCCAAACTAATCATTAAGGAACTGTTCCTAAACTAGATTTTCAACATTATTTAAGTTTGTAGAGCAGAAGTTTTGCGGAAAAAGGAAACTTTTTGTTCCTTGTTGTCCCGAAGGAAACTTGTTATTGGAAGGATTAAAAGTTTAGAACATCGTTGGAAAAAGTATCATTATGAAAAGAGATTGTCAAAAAAATAAAATGTATTTTGGTATGCATATTGGTTTTCTCTTTCCAAAGTCACAGACTTATCAAACTGCCCTCTTATAATGTATCGGTTATCGTCCTAGTTACCTTCCCTTTCAAAATTGTAGTTAAAAATGTCATTATAAAAGTAATTGACAGCTAATCAGGGGCGGGCACTTTAAATTCCCTGCTCACCCTAGAAATGGGACCTCGTTTACAGATTCCTCCGAAACCCGAACAACGGATTCCCAGGTTTAGATAATCATTCACTTCCGCTTGAAAATATGGAATCTTTCTCTTGCAAAATGGGAATAGAAGGGGAAAACATAGTTTAGTCTGGTTTAGTTATGCCATTTTTATTGAATGTTTTATCTGGCTACAAAATTTCCTTAACTTCCCTAAAACAAAATATTTTCTAAAAAGTCCCCGACGGGGGGGGGGGGGATGCATGGCCTCCACCCCACCCCCACCCCCCCCCGCTGGCACCACCCCTGGTTCATAATACTAAGTATTAAAAATTTTGTTTCAAAATTTTTGTTTTTGTCAGAGCAATTTTTATTTTCTGCTCTTTTACTCCACATATTTAGCATTTAATCTACTAATAAAAAAAAAAGAACTTAGCAAAATTAGTCCTCTATAAGCAATTTAGTCAACTATACTTCATAGGCAGTTGTACAATATGTACTACTTTTCTCATCTACCATACTGCAAAACAAATCCAAACTTCTCTGAACATTTTTATAAAATCCTCAATATTTTTATATTTTCCTAGTCTAAGACTAACCTATGCTTCAAGAAAATTAGAGAATGTTTTAAAAAGTAGGGCATTTTAATAACAATTAGGAATATTAAGACAACTCCGATTTTTGTAATATTTCTGAATCAACTTTTATAACACTATAAGCAAGGATGAACAACACTACAATGAATCCGTCTGTGACTTATCTGCTATAATATTTACCTTTCTGCTATGTACAAGGTACCTTTCCCAAGGCTTTTTCTCTTAAAATAGGCAACCACATTGGGTTCTGTATGATGCACACCTTCAGTTGGTGCTGAATGATTTATTAGTAACACCATTTTAAAATTTTATCTGCTCGAAAAAGCTTCCACCTGAAATATAAAAAATTCCAAATTAAACAAAACATAGGGTAAAAGTGAAGTTAGGGTTCATTATTATTAGTTTAGGACCCCACTTGACACATTTCAAAAATCACTCATTTGGGACATTTTCCCATCTTGCTTCTAGAAGCTACAATGCATTCAGAGCAGGGTCAGCAACCTGCACTCTTTTGATGTAAAGTTCAGGCTCTCCAGTTCTATACGAAAAAATTAACCCTTAAAAAATAAGAATATGTTTTTAAGTACCTTGAATTGAATGTAATACGGTTGTAACAAGATAAATATGAAGAATTGTTTTGTTCTTAGAGATGAGACTGTGACCATGCTTACCTTCAGCCAATTGCATTCCATTTCCATCTCACCCAAACAGCCACCGTAGACACTAGACATGTTGTCAGTCAGTCATCCTGGGATAGTGCACATTACTTTGATGCATTAATCTAATCACTCTCGGGTTTTTTTTTTTTGTGTGTGTGTGTGTGTGTCTATTTGCTTGTTTTTTCAAGAAGAATATGTCTGGTGCTGGGACAGATGCTTCTCGTGATTTCTTCCCCCAAACAGCATTTTCTCATAACCAAAAATTGACTAAAAACTCTCAACCTATTAAGATGTGTCAAAATAATGAGTCCCAAACGGACGCTACTTCTCAAGATGAATCTTTCATCATTGCCAGTGTGTATCTGATAACTCTTATAAATTGCCAATTATTTTAATGCAATTAAATGAGATGCAGTTGCTTATGCTTGTTGACAGTGGTTCCTAATTTTTGCATTTTGCCTCAAAGTGTCTTTAATAATGCAAAACATGCCATTCAATACAAATTCTTATCTTGCTCTAATACCATAAATTCTGAGGTAGCCTTTTCTAGCTGTGCTGACATTTCATTAAGATTAACAACAAACATTTTCACGATCCTTTTCTCATTACAAAAATTATGCCGTCTTCCAATTTTGCAGGCATACTGGGTTTCGATTTTATTCAAAAATTTAATTTGTAATGACATCCACAACTTGGTATTGCTTATATTGGAGACTTACACGTACCATTACTTAAATCTCAGGATTCTAGAAATCAACTTCACACAACTACTACTGTTGATAATTGCAATGAGAAATTTCATCTACCTACGATAATAGAAAACATATTGTAATGATGTTTCTTTTCCTGTTTCCTCTTGATAAAAACATTATTTTGAGTGCAGGTGACCATCAGTATTTGAAACTTACTACAAATAACTGTCCCTAGAAGGAATTCTTATTTGAACCAAGTATACAAACTCTTGATATTGAAATTCATGACTCTTTAC
Organism: Cheiracanthium punctorium; assembly: GCA_038373885.1. Taxonomy (NCBI): domain Eukaryota; kingdom Metazoa; phylum Arthropoda; class Arachnida; order Araneae; family Cheiracanthiidae; genus Cheiracanthium; species Cheiracanthium punctorium. The sequence continues at coordinate 18,380 of JAWZYV010019344.1, forward strand.
ATTCTAGTCTTGATGCTAATAAACCACAATTTTATATTTATATTAAGAACACTTCAGATCAAACATTGCATTTAAATAAATCTAAGAACATTGGCAAAATTTCACCTATTGACATTGCTCACCAATCAGTTAAGAATGCACACCAATACGCCAGAAGAACATGAACTCAATGTTATTACTCTTTCAGAGGAAGTAATACAACAAAGAAAAGCAGGTTTGCTTGGTTTGTCGGTGGGGGCGATTAATTAGAAGATTGACAAATACATCCATTTTATGGAAGTAAAATAGGATCTTTTACATTAATTTCTCTTTTCTCGGGGTGGGGTCGCCCCCTCCACCCCCCCCCCCCCCCCCATTTAATCCTTCCTTGGGAGTGAGTAGAATTTCCCAAAAAATGAGATGGCTGATTCTACTCGGTGGCCGTTTGAGTGGTTCGGGTGGCCGCTGATAGAGGTTATTTTAACATTAGGTCTACCGAAAAATCCATGCCATGAAAAATTGGCCGTTTACAGGGGTGGCTGCTCGGACAGGTTTCACTGTATATGTAGCTCTAAGCGACACATTCAGTGACACAAGCTGTCCTCTCCTGGCAAATAAATATTACTCAAGAAATAAATTATTTAGGTTTTTCACATTTCTAATCATAAGATCGCCCCTATTTCTTCAAACATAGTCAAAATTACAAGTTTTCCTTTTCCTAAAGCGAAACGACAACTCAAACCTTTCTTAGGAGTGTGTGGTTTCTATCAACATATGATTTTCGCGCATGCAGAATTAACACAGCCTATCTCACAACCATTTTAGAAATCATAAATGAATTGAAATATAAAATATTAGAAACAATAAGAAATTTTATTGTCTGCATCATCATTATAAACTGTTATATTATGCTAAAAAACTTCGTCATTGGAAATTCATCCTGTTATTGTTGTTCCTGACTAAGGAGAAAAAAAAAAAAAAAAAAAAAAAAAAAGTTTTGGCTATTGCTCATTTATCCATTTTGGAATTGCTAAAACATAGTGTTGTGAGTTGAGAATATTCTCGTTCTCCAATATTCTCCAACCCATGAGAATTTGAGCATATTCAAGAATTTTCTTTCATTTATAAATCTGTAATAGGGATATAAAATATTAAAGTAGGGCTCATTTACTGTTTAGAAATTAGTGCAAGCATTAAATCTCTTTAATGCAGCAAACATTAAATTGTCTTTTTTGCCGGCATTTCTCGGTGGTAAATATTTGGAAGTAAACTTCAAAATTTTCACTTAAATACAAAAAAAAAAAAAAAATGTAAGTATTTTGGTTCATCATTTACTTCCTGTACGGAGTATCAGGACGTAATGTGATCACAAAATATTTCAGGGGCCAAATTTTGACGAAAAAACAGACTTAAATACCTCAAAATTTAATGTTAAGAATTTTTTTGATGCATCTCATCTACGCTAGCATGCACATTCATATAAATGTATGTCAACCCATTTTGACCAGTTTTTCCATACCATCTGTACGCACGCACATATGTAACTTGAATCTCTCAAAAACTATTGGTCGTAGACTGTTGAAACTTTATATTTAGGATTTTGTAACATCTGGTTATGAAAATCCCTTTTCGATCCCATTCGATTCTATAATTTATCTACAGGGCCACCGAAGAGATTTTAAATGCATTACACTCTATGGGCAGAAATTCATTAAGGCTGTTCTACCTGAAAACGGAGGATTTCGGTTGATTTTCGACCAAGATAGGGAGTAAACTTATAATCACATAACTTTGAGAATTTTCAGAATGTTTCCTCTAAAACTAGAATAAGAACTGACATTGCGATAAAATTTGAAAAGTTATTTAATTTTTAAAAAAATATTATTAAACTTGACTCTTTTTCAGAGAAAACGCTATTTTCTCGAATTTCGCTCAAGATTAGAAATAAATTTACGATGGTATAATTCTGAGAATTTTCAGAATGTTTCCTCGGAAACTAGATTGAGAACTGACATTGAGATAAACTTCGAAAAACAATTAAATTTTTTTTTTTTTTTTTTTTTTTTTTTTTAAATAGTGAAACTTGGCCCTTTTTCAGAGGAAAAGTTTTTGATAAGATTTTCACTTAAGATCAGAAATGAACTTATGATGCTAGAACTATGAAAATTTTTAGACTGTTTCTTCAAAAAACATACTGTGAACTGAAACAAATTTCAAATTTGAAAAGTTACTTCATTTTTTGAAAAAAAAAAATTATTAAACATGCCACTTTTTTGGAGAAGTTGTTTTTTGGTTAACTTTCACTACAGAAAAAAAATAAACTTACATTCCTAGAACAATGAAATTTTTCAGAATATTTCTTCAGGAACTGTACTGTGGACTACTGTAAATTTAAAATCTGAATAACCAGTCAGTTTTCATAAAAAGAAAGAAGGAAAAACACTGTTTTTTAAACTCAAATTCGAAATAGGCTGACTGAAAAATTTTCTTTCAAAAGTAACTTTGAAGTATAAATTTATAGATGTATTTAAGAATGTTTTGGGGCCAAAAATGTACTGCATTTTGCTTTTACAAATTTTATAATTGAAACTCGTAATTGTTTATGAAACCTAATGAACATGACTTCTGATCAAGATTTAAAATAAAATTACAGTAGAAAAGCTACTGAAAAATTTATAATGGTTCTTCTGAAACTACTTTACGATGCTTTATGAACATTAAGTTTATAGGAGCAATTTAATTTAAAAAATAAGTAAATAAATGAAGATGATATTTCAGACGGAAATTCAAAGAATTTCAGCAGTTTTATCGCGTTTCAATCGAATTTCATTTGAAAAAATCAACTCGCGCTGATCTCTAATACTTACTACAATATTTTACATCAAGAAAAGTCCATTTTATCGTTTCAATTTTAAAGTTATAATTATATTTCTAAAATTTTTCAGAGAAATTCTAAAAAAATACAGCTAACAATTGTGTCCATTACATGAATAAAGATGGCGCGACATGTATGCTTAAACCCCAAACCACCCATATTTCACGGTTTTCTCCCTAGTCCCCGATTCGACTTTC
>JAWZYV010019345.1:0-24258 GCA_038373885.1 Cheiracanthium punctorium
GTTGAGTCAAAGCCTACAGTCATGGAAAAAATTACAAGGACAAGTGACAAATTTCCAATTCTAGGAGCCGCTTGGCTAGAAATGTATGCAAATATTTTTATTTATGATATATTTTTATGACAGGGCACTCCCTGTAATCCAACCCCTGGGACTAAGGGTTGTGTGAATTATAGAATTTTGCAGATTATAGGTCATTTGGTTAACACAGGAAAAAATGTGTATTTTACTAAAAAATATTGGCAACAGTACACATATAATTAGGCAGAACTGAAACCGAACTGGTCAAAATAGTTATTTCATAATAATATTTGAAAAATAATATAGAACATTTTTTATTCAATTTAAAAGGCTATTATAAGATTTAGTGATTTAATTTGAAATTGCACTTGACAATTTCGTCTAGCAGCTTATTAATAGGTATTCTTTTGTGCTTGGAGACACAAGTTTATTGAATAGAAATTGTGATAATTTAACCTTTAATTTGTTAAATTTGAAAATCAAATTTTTTATGGACGAAACGCACTTCACCTATGAAAATAGACAAAGCTGAGAGTTTGGCTAAAAAACAGGATTAACTTTAAAAGCATCAATACTGAAAGAGAAAACCAATATATTAACATTTGAGATTATAAACTTAATAAACATCAACACGAGGGACTAAATTCTGGACCAAAGTATATTCTGGATGACAATATAAATATTGGGCACAATATGTCATGTATCATGTAATTGATTAACAGACTTAAATCTTTTTCAGAGTCTAAATCTACTGGAAAAAAAAGAAATGAACTTTTTTGTTTTTATAAATAAAGTTTTTTATTGTAAAATCTGAAGGCTTCAGGAAACATTTCAGTAGATATTACGCAGCGATGCATAATACGCACTGGATAAATTTTCATCTTTTTTAGTAGATAATCTGCTGATTATAAGCCGAAAATTACGGTAGATATAAATTTCCCAATCGTATAAATACATGGCTACGATATGTTGATGATGTATTTGCAATAGTAAACAATAGCAAAGTTGATGAAATCCTAAAAGAAATTAATGGAATAGACCCTGACGTACAATTTATAATAGAAAAGAAAAGAATAACACCATCAACTTTCTGGACATTCAAATTTTTGGTGAGGAAGAAAACTTAACTGATACCACTGTTTTCCGAAAAGCCACAAGCAATAATGAAATCGTCAATTTTCATTCAAAAACACCATTTAAATTTAAAATTGCAGCTGTTCGTTCATATGTTAATCACACAGTAAAAATATGCTCCAACGAAACCCACCTCAAAGAAGAAATTCAGTTCATCAAAAATTAATGTAAAAATGCAGGATACCTCAACCACATTGTCAAGAATCTTGACAATGTGGCAAAAGTCGACAAGAAACAAAAGTGATAAAAGTCAGTGTGACAAAAGTCAAATTAAGAAACTGGAACAAATGGATAATCAGCAAAAAGCAAAACAAAAATATACAAAAGCCATACCTTGCTCTTAGGGAGCAGCCATAAAATTTCCAAAGAAAAGCAAAGAAAAATATAAAAATGCCTATAAAACCAAAGAAAAATATATTTAAATGTATATGTAGTGATAAAGATATAATAGAAAATGAAGAAACTACCAGAATCCATAAAATAAATTTTACACATAACAACTCATCTAAACCTGGCTGCTACATAGGTATGACAAAAAGAAAAATAAAAGAGAGGAGGAAAGAACATATAATTGAGAAATTCAAAAGTCATGAAAATACTGCAGCACACAAATCCTCCAAAGCATATGAATCTTTGGAGGATTTTCTTTGGGAGAAAAGGGAGTGTTGCAGCTCAATTAATTTCCCGAACTACATCATTTAATTATGATGAAAACAGAGCAAAATGTTAGAATTCTTTTTGACAATGGTTCAATGGAACCTTCATAACTAAAGATGTATCTAGAAAAATTAATCTTCCAATAATTAGAAAGGGATCACTTTCAGTTTATGCATTCGACGATAAAACTGAAAGGTAAAATAGACTTGGAACAGGCCTTGGAAACAAGATAAAAGAGTGTAAAAGCAGAAAAATCACCTTAGGAGGGAAAAAAAGAGGTAACATAACAGAAAGCACAATTGTCAGGCTTCAAAATTATTACAGAAAGGCAATCAAAGAAAATGCTCCTGACATCGAGAAAATGAAAACAGCAAGACTGGCATCACTGTTTCATTGCATGCGAGCTGACAAAAAGCCGCAGCATTCCAAGTGTGCAAAAGAAGCTACCTCTTGGTGTTTTTACCAGCGAGCCCAGTCACTTGGTGGAACTCCGAAGAAACACTCTACTATGAAAACAGTTTTGTCAGAGTTTGTTGTATCCCAGATTATGCCTGTATACCAAAGACTCTTATCAAAAGAACTGCTATTACAATGCACATCTTCTAAAATGCAAAATGCAAATGAATGTCTGCACAGCTGCATTTATGCCCAAAAGAGGGGCTTGTTTCAAAAAACACTTGGAACTCTCTGTTGGGTCAGCAATCAGTGAGTTTAATTTAGGTTATTTGAGCTCTCTAAAACAAAATGAGTGCACAAATGAAGCATCTTTTATCATTGCTGAAAGGCGAGACAAAAGAAGAAGCATGCAGAAAGTTTCTAGATCAACTTCTGAATATACCTTACACTATTTGGCTATCAAAATTAGTATTGAATACTACTCACTTTCTGACTCTCTTTCAAAATTTTATTTACAATTACTAGAAGTATATTTTTGTTGTCTTTGTATCATTGTATTTTTAATTATTTTATTATTTCAATATATCGCTGCTCATGACATTCAGTTATAGCCAGATTACCCACTAGACTGAGAAGGCTTTAGCCTAAGAGCCCCGGCCATTTTGGGAGGGGGGGGGGCTGCTACAGGGGAAATGTCGTTGTCAAACCAATATCTATATGCAAAAAGTTTTATTATTACGATTTTTATTAGCAGTTATTATTTGACAATATTTTGGCCGATTTACATGGCATAATTTTTTTTGCGATCACAGTTCACCATACAACGCTTAGTCACATAAAGTCTTTTTATATGAAAAATTTGGTTAGTAAACTAGTTGTAATAATTAAAATGTCAAAATCTCGAAAAAGTGCACTTAGCAGATATTCATTTGACAATGAAGACTTATAAAATATCAAGCATTTACTGTTGATTTAATGTTTATTAATTAGTATAGTAGGAGAAAACTATACAATTATTTTGTGACAGTACTCCTAAACTAACAAATATAAGTTTTTGAATGAATATGTAAAAGATTTTAACATGATTATGTAACTGGAATTTTATTTTTATGATGTCCATTTTTATACATTTGTCGTATTAAGATTAATTTTGAGCGATCTGATAAACTAATCATATTTAACTTTATATCTACCCTTGGGTGTGAACATAAATCTTTGACCCGAAAATCCATTTCAGTCCATCTCAACTAATAGCTTACTTTCAAAAAAAAAAAAAAAAAAAAGTGTATTGTAGGGCTTCATAAATTTAATATGCACGTTTTGATGTTTCAGTATCGATGCTCATGATAATGAATTCCTAGTTTGTAAATTGTGGGTACTTGTGAGTAAGGGCCTAGTGAGGAAAATGTTTTGAGGAGGGGGGGGGGGATATAAAAAAAAGTCATAAAAATGTGAAAAAATTAGATTTGTAACCTTTGACCTTAAATTTTGACAGACATGGACACCGTACCATATGCAGGTCTTGGGACAAGCTTTAGTATGTCAAAATAAAAGTTTATACAAGTTTATGCTGGGTATCTCGAATCCGAGATTCTTACCCTATTTTGACTAAGATGACTGGACTAGTACAGGGCTCTAATGAAAGCACACGTGGGTTTTTGGCTAGGCTAAATGGGTTAGCACATTGATGCTTTCCTAACGATGAGCCCATTAGACAAAGCATGTTAGTATTTCAATGCCTTCAAGGACTTCGACCTTTGGTCTGTCGGTTTATCATGGCACAGGACCATAACAGTTTTGAAAAAATTTGGGCTCTGGCAATGCAGGAGGAACAATGTGCAGCGTTAGACAAAACTTCCGCGACTGTCAACATTGTTGAAACTGAGCCGAAACTGACCTCCATTGAAACCGAGATTTAAGAGAAATTGAAGTGTTGTTTCGAAATAGCATATACGAAACAGATAAGCGCGTTAGCGATCTTCAAGAAGTTAAGAGACTCAACAATCTAGTCCTTAATAACAGGAACAATAATCGTATAATTTGTTTTAAGTGTAGAAGGCTGGTCATATTAATAGAGATTGTAGGTAGAGGAACTTTAACCAAGACAGATATAGACCCAATACACAAAATGGACAGGGAAACTCAACTGATCTTGAATCCCCCTTTTGAATGCAGTGGAATTGCGACTTCTGAATCTAATTCCGCTTTACCCACCATACTAATTCAATTAAATGACATTGTTGTACCAACATTAATTGATACTCGAGCCTCAATTTCTATAATTAAGGGGAGTGTTCTGGAGTCTTTGAAAGATACGTGCTGCATTAAGCTAGTAGAGCCTTGTTTTTAAAGGTGGTTGGAATTACAAAAAATCTAGTGACCTTAAACCAAAAAGTTAAGTTTGAAGTTCAATTAGGGACAACTAAATGTGAAATAGAATTTTCTGTATGTAATACAGATTCATTTAATTACGATGCGATCTTGGTATCTGACTTTCATATTAAAAGTTACATTCATATAAACTTTGCTAAAACTACTATTTCAAATGAATATTTTTTAATTGACTGGTCAAATAAACAAATTCCTAAACATAATGTTAATTCTATACAAAAGCTTAATTTTCAAGTAGGTTTTAATAAACATAAATGTATAATTCCTCCTAAATCTGAGTTAATTATTAAAGTTACTATCAAAGATAGTTTTTTAAATTTCTGATTTTGTTTTGACTGAACCACATAAACATACTATGTGTAACATGTGGGTTATCTCAAGTTCTGTAAATAAGGGTAACTGCAATGATGAATATTTTGTAAAAGTAGCTAATTTTTTTAACGATCCTGTTCACATTAACAAACATACTAAACTAGTAAATATTGAGCCAATCAAGGTAATTAAAAATGTAGAAGGAGAAATAGACGTTGTGGAGGAAAACACATTTAAGATATGAACAACAAGTTAAATTACAGAAATTATTGGTTTAACATAAGTGTTTTTGCTGAAAGTGTAAACCAACTTGCAGGTTGCAACACAATAGCTCACCAAATTTATCTAACAGACGATTTGCCAGTTAGGCAGAAACCTTACAGAATCCCACATCCCTTAAGAGAGAAGTGAAAAAATCAAATACCCCCATACAAAAAACAAAAAATTCCATATTTTTCTTAAAAGGTGTGTTTCAGCAGTCTTTTACAGTACACTAAGGTTATTTTACCGTTTAACCGCTCCCTCCCTAAATAACTCTCAATTTTCCTTCAAGATTTGGGGGGGGGGGGGCAGTGCTTGAATGGTACTTTACAGTATGTATCTGGAAGTATACAAGGATTTGCAATAAATAAAAAAGGAATGAAATTTACAAGTATTCAGTGTTTTATGCTGACGTCTGTATATTCAAGTAATAAAGATGTAATTGGATTATTTCTAGTCACACATATGAATTCAGAAGAATTATTAAATATGACAAAAAATATCCTAAAATTGCTTCATGATTCTGGTTATCAGTTACTAACCTTAGTATCAGATAATTACAGGGCAAATAGAAATATGCTATCATCAATGTGCAGTGGCTGTTTGGTCCATAAAATACCACATCCAAAAGATAATTCATGTGTCATGTTTCTCTTATTTGACACTGTACATATATTAAAAGCAATTAGAAACAACTGGATCAAGAAACAGAAGAAATTTCATTTATTTCCCCTCTTTACATGACAGAAAGGTAGTTTTAAAAGCTTCATTTCAGCACTAAAGGAATATTTATCTGAAAGAAAAATCCAGAATTATAAAGTACCCTTCAAAGCTAACACAAGTCTCTCTTCCCATATAGCTTAGAAAGACAAAGTGTAAATCTTTCATTAAAAATTTATGATGAAAGTAATATCCATGCCTTAAAAATGATTGATGAAAAAGAATTTAAGGGAAATATTCACTTTCTTGAGATCATGATTTATGAATATCAAAGTGTGTAAAGAAATAAACACTTTGATATTCATAATAATGGAAAATTATGAATATCAAAACTCCCAATAAAAAACCGCAATACTAGACTGCAATACTGTACCTTTCACTTCACTGGCAGACATTAGAATGCAATTTCTAAGAGATGAATGAAGAGTGTTAGCAAGCACGGCAAACACATTTCCATTAAAATATAAGCATCATAAGAGTGGAAAATTAACACATGAAACTTTTTTTTTTCCATGCACATGACAAAAGGAATTATAGAGGATCAATTACAACAGGGAGTGAAGAATATTTTAACAGGAAAATATCGAACCGGCCAATTAGAAGGCAGATTTGGACATTATAGAGCTATGAGTGGAGGAAATTTCAATATTTCTGTTGAACAGGTTTTACACAGTAAAAAAAAAAAAAAAAAAAAAATCTCATGTGGACAACACATGACTTCCTTGCTAGTCCATTAAATCAAAAATATTTTCGGGCACTTCCTCTAAACTTATTTTGTTTGAAAGAGATAAAATACTGCAGTAATAGTAAGGTTAGCAATTTCTAGCCAAATATTTCGATATCGTCAAGCTGAGTTCAATTTGAAAGACTTCCTTCTAACACTTTATTTGGCGATATTTCACCAAAAGCCGACAAGCTTGAGATAGTTTGTGAGATTTTGGGAATAGCTAAAGTAATAATTGACCACAGACTTTCAATGAATTGAATGCATCCATACACTTTAATGTATTTAAAGTCATTTGGCTGACATGTAAATAAATTACCCAGTTAATTGCAGTCAAAAAAGATATTGAAAACAGTTAGATAATACAATAGTTCTAACTACAAAAGTTCAAAATTTTATGGGTTAAAGTTTTAGTTATACAAAATAATTTTTGGTGCCAAATTTGGCGATATTTCAGCAAAACTCGCCAAGATCAATGACAAATGGAGAGATTTTGAGCATGAACCAAATGGCTGACTATTGCCAAATTTGGTAATATTTTGCCAAAACTTGCCAAGAACGATGACAAAAGGCGATATTTTGAGCAGGGACAAAATGGCTAACTATCGCCAAATTTGGTATTATTGGCAAAACTCGCCAAGGTCGACGACAGACGGCGAGATTTTGTGCATGGACCAAACGATGACTGTCTACAGTTGTATTATATTGAAGATGTCCACAGACATTAAAGTATTGAAATTCTTTTCAGTCGTTCTGTAAATAAACTCTCCAGTAGATTGGAACCAAAAATCATGATGCACAAGTAGATGTTACAACACTCTTATATATGAAATTTCAACATTCTATGACTAACAGTTTTTGAGATAGAAGAGAGATAGTTTTGAACTCTTAAAAAAAAAAAAAAATTCAAAGTTCATCTGAGGAATCGTATTATAGTGTTTTGTTTGAACAGTGTTTATACATTTTTGCACATTGTTTTATTAATAGTAAATTTGAGCCGTGTTTATACCTTTCTTTTGCACATTGTTTTAACCGTAAGTATGCAGCAACTGTGTTTATACATTAATATTTGATAAATTATAAGTGAATGTGTGTGAATCAGGGGCCCCTGTATGATGATGGATGATTGTTTTGTATATGTGCATATTTATCAAGATGAAGTGTCTTTATTTATGAAATGCTGTTTAAACCGGGAAACAAATGACTTTGCTGAAATAACAAAAAATGGACTGCACCTAGAACTTTTTTACTTGAGTAATTCTGTGTAGTAGTAGTAATGTTGTGTATATATATTATATGTATGAAATTGAAATTACAATTTGATGTATTTGCATATCGAGGGCAAGTAGCCTTTATTTTTTTTTTTATTTTGCAAATTGGATGCAGCAACAAGAGGGGGGGCTTTTGTTTGCTTTTCAAAGCATTTTTTTTTTTGCCTTTCTTGTTACTGCACTTAATGCAAAAACCTTTTTTCAGTAATTATACTTCATGATTAACATAATAACTTAAGTTCTGTAACTTCCCTTTAAACTTTCAAAATTATCGTACTTTACCGTATTTTAATGGCAGCAGTACTTCTGGCAAATCTAAAACCTTTTGGATAATCTTTATTAAATCTTAAGCAACTCATAACGGCGATACCGCTACTCAAATTGCGTTAATCTAACTATGCAGTTTCTTTCGGCTGTTAAAACATGCAGTGATGCTAATTTGCCGCCCTATTACGTCAGTATATGACGTTTTTCCCTCTCCGCGAATGACGTGTAACTCTTTGTTTACTCGGTCGTCCACCAGGGGCCTTTAAATGCTGTTACATTTAGTGAAGCTTTCTCTTGCCGGTCAATGGCTTACTTGCACGGCAACTGGTCAGCCGTTTTTGTTCCAGTCTGCAATTATGTTTTTTGTTTGCTGTGACTCCAGCACAAGATGTACTTATGTGGATTGTAAGGCATTTATGTTTCTACCATTTTAATTAACTGTTTTTATCTGCTAAAAGGTGTCTTCATCTGTTTGTCATCATGCATTTTTTAGACTGTTTCTTTAAACAACCTGCTTCCTCTGCCAATTAAGAAAACCTGCTAGTTTTAGATGTTTGACGTCGACTTTAAAACGTCATTTTTTATATAAGAAATTCAGTAAACGTTTAGCCCAGACAAATTTGAACAACAGTTATTCATTCAAAAGACTATCACAACGCTTTTCTGATTAATTCCTTTTTCTGTGAAAATTAAATCGTGTTGTTCCAATTTGGAACAACACCACATGAGATCCTTCATCATCTGAGAGAGGCCTTTTTTTTCCTTGATCATTAACCTGGTGAAAGGCTGATCATCGAGACCCTGACCCCTACCTTCCAACCAGCCAAGATTTGGGTGAGTCTTTTGTTTAAGTCTGGTTTTTAATTATTTTTACCCACTTCCGTTTAAAAAATTTTTTTTATCTATACTGGTCACAGCACCACATAGGGATCTCATCGCAGATTCATACATCATCCGCCGTTACCAGATGCGGGTCTAGAAAAATGGCGTGACTTTTAGCACAACGTCATCCCCTACACTGGTAACTATACAACAACATCCGTTTGGTGCCCCGTTTTCCATCTCCATTCCTGGTGAAAGGCTGAACAACCGCAACCTTCCGATGAAAGACAGCTCATCGGCAACTTCCCAGTGTTAGGCCGCACATCTTAGTTTATAACATGCTTAAAGCTAGCTTCTTCCAGACGAGACCCTGACACCACTTTCCAACCAGCCAAGATTTGGGTGAGTCTTTACTTTAAGTCTGGTTTTTAATTATTTTTACCCACTTCTGATTAAATTTTTTTAAAAATCTATCCTGGTCATGCCACAACATAGGGATCTCGTCGCAGAAGCATACAATTCCTTGAATGAGAAGAAGAACCGTTCGTGGACAGTCTTCAAGACCCAAGATGGCTTTCAGTAATGTCTGTTCTGTGTTTTGTTCAGGCCAGGATAAAAACAGCCGTTCCTAGATGTGGATCTCATCGCAGAAGCATACAATGTCTTGAATGAGAAGAAGAACCGTTCATGGACAGTCTTCAAGACCCGAGACCCTAGTTTGTTTCCAATAATGTCTGTTCTGCGTTTGGTTCAGGCCAGGATAAAAGCAGCCCTTCCAGAATCTGCCATTCCCAGATGCATGTCTAGAAAAATGGCATGACTTTTAGCACAAAGCCATCGCCAACTGTGGGAACTATATGCCCACATCCGTGTGGTGCCCCGTTTTCCGTCTCTGTTCCTGATGAAAGGCTGATCAACCGCAACCTTCCAAAGAAAGACAACTCATCGGCAACTTCACAATGTAAGGCCATGCGTCTTAGTTTATAATGCCGGAACCAGCAGGGGCTGTTGAGAGAGGCCCTTTTTTCCTTCATCATTAACCTGGTGTAAGGCTAATCGTCGAGACATCCTGATGTTGTCTTACCGACTCCACATGCTCAAAGCCAGCTTCTTCCAGACGAGACCCTGACGCCCACCCTCCAACCAGCCAAGATTTGGTTGAGTCTTTTGTTTAAGTCTGGTTTTTAATTATTTTTACCCACTTTCGATTAAAATTTTTTTTTATCTATCATGGTCACGGCACCACATATGGATCTAATCGCAGAAGGAAAAAGTGCCTTGAATGAGAAGAAGAACCGCTCTTGGACAGTCTTCAAGACCCAAGATGGCTTCCAGTAATGTCTGTTTTGCGTTTTGCTCAGGCCAGGATAAAAGCAGCCCTTCCAGGTTCTGACGTTACCAGATGCGGATCTCATTGAAGAAGCTTACAATGCCTTGAATGAGAAGAAGAACCGTTTGTGGACAGTGTTCAAGACCGGAGACACTAGTTTGCTTCCAGTAATGTCTGTTCTGGATTTGGTTCAGGCCAGGATAAAAGCAGCCCTTCCAGGATCTGCCGTTCCCAGATGCACGTCTAGAAAAATGGAGTGACTTTTAGCACAAAGCCATCGCCTACTGTGGTAACTATATGCCGACATTCGTGTGGTGCCCCGTTTTCCATCTCTGTTAATGGTGAAAGGCTGATCAACCGCAACCTTCCGATGAAAGACAACTCATCGGCAACTTCCCAATATAAGGCCATGCGTCTTAGTTTATAACGCCGGAACCAGCAGGAGCTGTTGAGTGTGGTGTTGTCACTATATTATCCCTTTTCTTTTGTTAATGATTAATTTAATTTACCTCTACCCAGGACATTTTAGTAATTCAGGATCTTTCTAGTTAAAATTTTAAATAACCACTAAGTAATTTCTTACCTTTGGGGGGCTGTTAATTATTTATTTTGTTTTGGCAGTGTAAAGTTTTCTCATTTTTGTTTACTTTTTTATGTGATTATATTTGCTCTTCACCGGCCGTTTTTTCGCCTTCAGGGTGTTTAAAATTTATATTTACTTTTAACTGCCGTTCTGTGGGTAATCAAGAGTTTAAAATATAGTGGTTGTACTTCAGACATCCCTTTTCATTAAAGTTGTTTTGACGGGATTTTTTAAAAATTAATTTTCGTTACTTCCTGTAATCCCGCTTTTTCTTTATTTTATTACTTTATTTCTCCTGTTAGGCGTCTCCCTGTATATTTTCAATAATTTTTCGTCATCTTTTAAGTTTTGCTTGCTATTTCACGCTACTGCATCATATTCTGTGCCTGTTGCATCAGATTTCGGAGATGACGCTAATCTTTCCCGCCTTTTCTTGCACCTGGAATGTTCTGGAACTTTCTTTTTCCACCCAGGTCGGACTATCCCGGAATGACTTGAGGGGCACTCTCGGCTCTGATTGGCTGAGGGTAGCGGTTCCGTAGTGAGGATGAGAGGCAAGCGCGCGATTTTTCAGTAGTTAAGCTACGACGCCCAAACCTTGAGGTGGTGATACTTTAGCTCAGGAGAGCTTTTGACTTGCTCTTGATCACTCAGTCTTAGGTGATTCTAGCCAGCTGCAGAACATGGACGATTAACACAAAACCATTTTTTCCTTCCCTTTTTATTTTGATGATGTGAACATCACCCCCATGCCTGATGATATCGGCGGCGACTAATTTTCTCTGAAGGACGCTCTGCGTGTCCTATGTGTAGCAGATGAAGAAAGTGGCAAAGATGGCCTACTAGACCAATGATTGATCCGGTCGTGGCTGTCATAGTTGGTTCATGGGAAGAGGCCCACCATCTGCTATTCGTCTGACGTATCGCTGCTTGTCGATCGCCGTTTTCTTAAGCGTCCTGAAGGCTGGTGAGATGCTTAATTCATTTTTTTTTTTTTTTTCCATTTTGATGTCCGAGAGCATGGCCAAGCTTATTGCATCGAGGACGGTGACGCCCATGTGGGCCTAACCCCGTATCTCCAGACTGTCGTTTGGGGGCTTGATCCTTCCATTTCCATCAAGATTTTGTACCAGTGTGCCCTAAGGATCGCTGCTTCTCATGGTATCACAATATGGAGGACTGTTCGTGTCATCTGCCCTTCCTTTTTTTTCTACTTTTGTTAAGGTGCCATTTTGTAATTTCATTATTTTTTTTTTAATGCCTAACTTTTTGTTTAAATTTTTTTTAGACCATTGGTCATTCTGAAAAATCATAAAATTCGGGATTGAATCTAAGCTCTCCGAAACGTACCAAAATTTTAGTGACAAGGCAAGTGACAGGCAAGTGAAATCCTGGGTTATTCATTCAAAAGACTATCACAACGCTTTTCTGATTATTTCTCTTTTCTGTGAAAATTAAGTCGTGGTGTTACAAATTGGAACACCACATGAGATCCTTCATCATCTGAGAGAGGCCCTTTTTTCCTTAATCATTAACCTGGTGAAAGGCTGATCATCGAGACATCCCGATGTTGTCTTATCGACTCCACATGCTCAAAGCCAGCTTCTTCCAGATGAGACCCTGACCCCTACCTTCCAACCAGCCAAGATTTGGGTGAGTCTTTTGTTTAAGTCTGGTTTTTAATTATTTTTACCCACTTCCGATTAATTTTTTTTTTTAATCTATCCTGGTCACGGCACCACATAGGGATCTCATCGCACAGCCATACATCATCCGCCGTTACTAGATGCGGGTCTAGAAAAATGGCGTGACTTTTAGCACAACGTCATCTCCTACTCTGGTAACTATACAACGACATCCGTGTTGTGCCCCGTTTTCCATCTCCATTCCTGGTGAAAGGCTGAACAACCGCAACCTTCCAATGAAAGACAGCTCATCGGCAACTTCCCAATGTTAGGCCGCGCATCTAGTTTATAACATGCTTAAAGCTAGCTTCTTCCAGACGAGACCCTGACGCCACCTTCCAACCAGCCAAGATTTGGGTGAGTCTTTACTTTAAGTCTGGTTTTTAATTATTTTTACCCACTTCTGATTAATTTTTTTTTTAATCTATCCTGGTCATGGCACCACATAGGGATCTCATTGTAGAAGCATACAATGCCTTGAATGAGAAGAACCATTCATGGACAGTCTTCAAGACCCAAGACGGCTTTCAGTAATGTCTGTTCTGTGTTTTGTTCAGGCCAGGATAAAAACAGCCGTTCCCAGATGCGGATCTCATGGCAGAAGCATACAATGCCTTGAATGAGAAGAAGAACCGTTCGTGGACAGTCTTCAAGACCCAAGACCTTAGTTTGCTTCCAATAATGTCTGTTCTGTGTTTTGTTCAGGTCAGGATAAAAGCAGCCCTTCCAGGATCTGCCTTTCCAGATGCGGATCTCATCTCAGAAGCTTACAATGAATGAGAAGAAGAACCGTTCGTGGACAGTCTTCAAGACCCGAGACTCTAGTTTGCTTCCAATAATGTCTGTTCTGCGTTTTGTTCAGGCCAGGATAAAACAGCCATTCCCAGATGCGGATCTCATCGCAGAAGTATACAATGCCTTGAATGAGAAGAAGAACCGTTCGTGGACAGTCTTCAAGACGCAAGACCCTAATTTGCTTCCAATAATGTCTGTTCTGCATTTTGTTCAGGCCAGGTTAAAAGCAACCCTTCCAGGATCTGCCGTTCCGAGATGCGCGGCTAGAAAAATGGCGTGACTTTTAGCCCAAAGCCATTGCCTGCTGTGGTAACTATACGCTGACATCCGTGTGGCATCCGTTCGACACTTTTTGCTATACAACGCGCGAGCGTTACTTTTTACCTTTCACCATAGAATGCATGAGCATTATTTTTAATGCATTTTATAGCACAATTATTTGTTTGAAGTTTAATTATTAAATAAAGCTAACCCCTCAGGGGAAAAACCTACTTTAGGTTTTCACGGGTGTCGCAATCCCGGGGCCCCAGCGATCCTTCACTCCTCTGTTTTTTACCCTCCTCTCTCCTTCTGCTGTCTCCTTCCCCTTCTCCCTCGATGTGGTTTCTTCTCTTGAAGTGAGGGCCCCCCTTCAGAAGCTGTGGTCGCTCTGTACCGTCAGCTTCTGTTGGCGGGTAAACTGCCCACGTGTTTGCCGTGCGTGGAGACCCGTGTTCCCGGAAATGGGGATCCTGGTAATTGAGGGGATTTTTCCTCCAACACATTGCTTTGGCCTCGGCTTCGGGTAAACGGGAGGTGCACAGCATTCCCCTGTGTATCAACCGGCTGGTGGTACTGATTTCGATCAACTGCTAGGGATCAAGCAAACGGACATCTACTGGGCACGTCGTTAAGGGTGGACGCTGCCTAAGGGATGTACTGTGCGCTAGGGTGATTCATAAAAGACCCCAAAAATTTTTTTTCCCCTTTTTTTAACTCTCAACCCCTAAAAATGGTCTATTCCACTAGAAAACATACCAGTATTTTTTTTAAAAATTTTAATTGATATTTAAGGGTTGCTACCGAATTTTGAAATATGAGAAATGAAGCAAAAACGATAAATTTTTAAATAAATAATTTTATTACAATCAGAATACAGTTTTATGAATGAAAATACTAAGTAACAGTGTTGAAACCTCGAAGTAGAAAGAAAGAAAAAGTGTTATATAAAATTTGACTTATTGACGTTGTGGTTTTTCTGTCTATAATTCTTAACTAACAACATCAAGTACTGCTTCTGCTCCTCATCGTTTGTATGTAATTTGTTGTATTCTTCCATCAAAGCAACACCTCGTTCAGCTATATCATTAACGACTCTTATGTTTTGTACAATTTCTTTAGCTGACCTGTAGCTATTTTCTTCTTCCCACAGCTCAGGATCTTTTTGTATGAACTCGCATGAAATACCAGTCGTGTTGAAAAATTTCATTGTATTTGTTGTAACGAAATCTTCGATATTTTGATTTTTGATTGCATCATACCTCAAAGATGCCTTTTTAGGACTGTTTTCCGAACTTTCGTTATTCAGTGCTAAAATCATTCTGCGTTTTGTTTCATTAGAAATTCGCTTATCAAAAAAAGCTAGAGCAACCAGTTCTTCAGAAAGACACCAAAGATGACCCAACATCTTTTTCCCGGCGACTTTGGCTAAAACTGTATCATGTTTTTCGAACTCAACTATGTCCTTCAAAATCTTCAGGTCATTTACAGGTGCCATATAAGCCACTGGCACTGTAAACCAGTATTTTGCATAGATAAGTACAACAAATATGCAGATATCCGTAATGGCCTTAGCTTCTTTAATTGTGATCTTAAGCTGGTACTTAAATAGAAACATTTTCAATGTATATACAGCTTTCGCCATCCAACGTGCACGATGCATTCCAGAAGGGGCTTTGAATGAGATACCGCTTTCAGGAATCCCTCCTAAAAAGATAATGATTAAATGAAGGAGCTCCCTGTAATCGTCACAAGGCTGAAATTGTTGTAGTTGATTCTGAGCAAAAGTAATTATATCGGTCGCAGCAGTTTGAACACAATTCCAAGTAGATGGTTCAAAAATTGCAGTTTTGAAGTCTTCCTGATTTATTTTTGTCCCACGGCTCTTAAATTTTTTGAAAATTATAATTTCAGGACCGCTGGATGGTCAAATAGCTGATACAACGACAGCTTCCAGTACGATTTCTAAGATGTGATGCCGACAAGGAAGCCAAATCAATTCTTTTTGCATTTTTTGTTCCAAAACAATACAGGCTCCGTTTATTCGCCCAGTATTAGATGCCGTTGTGTCGAAGCACATACATCTTATTTTATCAAAGTTCCACGATGAAATTGTCTCGAAAACAGCAGACGCCATGGTTTCTCCTTTGCCATCTGGAAGCTTAGCAACGGCCAAGAGCTGGTCCACTCCTTTTCCAGATACCAAGATTGGTAGACGATCTACTACTTCATGCCCTGTTATGTCCTCGAGCATTTTTCCATCCCAGTGCACAGTTAGTATAGTTTGGGGTTGGAAATCAGATTTTATTGATTCAGCAAGCTGCAGTCTATTATTCATTCTTTGGCAACGTATAGAGGAATAGCTTACGTTGTATTCTGATACATTACAGTCTAGACTTTTGAGTGTAGATGTCAAAACAACAGTTGCTTTCCGGTCGCTCAATTTAGCGACATCGAGACTAGTTGCTAAATTAGAATCTAGGATTGTTTTTCGGCCTCGTTTCCTTGATATCGAAAAATCTTTGCTTGAAGAAGGTCCTGGCTTCGGAGAATTAGGACGACTTTGACTCATGTCACTATCACTCCTGTCCTCTGTAGAAGAAGTGGCTGAAGATGACAATAAATCGTATTTCTCAGTTAGTCTATTTATTGCTTTTTTCTTTCATTTTTTCCAACTTAACTTCTTTTTCTAATTGTTTATCAAGTTTTCTAGCATACTGTTTATCAATCTTACCGATTCGTCCAAGACGGTTAATTTTTCTTTGGTTCAAAAGAAATTGCTTATCTTCATCAATATTCATTATATTTAGAGCATTAGAGTGAGCTATATCAAACAGAACATTTAAATTTGATTGCCACTTGTTTTCTTTTTCTTTGATTGTTGCTGAACGCTTTGCCTTATTTTCTTTATTTTATTTTTTTTTAATTCTGCCATTCCTTGAAATATTTGAGTATTTTTGTGATAACATGTTGCTTTTCCTTGGTGGGAATACTTGCTTTTTCCCATATAGCCATCACACCACCAGCAGTTAATGACGCTGATTCTCTATTTACTTTTTTCATTACATTTTTATAGTGAAAAAATAAACTCATTACTTCTTGCACTGAGGGTAATCTTGTTTGCACTAATTCTGAGCAAGTGTGTCCGATTAACCGTATTTCATCACGAGCGAACACAACCACTTTGGATTTCAATGATTTTATCTCTGGGTAAGAAGCAGGATTGTTTATGTTGTAAATATCAGTCCAGCTAACTAAAGCTGGGGAATGTCATACGCATAAAATGTTTTTTTTTCTTTTTTCTCCCCCCCCCCCCTCCTGCAGTGGGAGGTGCTCAATTTATTGGTACTTGCTTGATATAGGGGTGGCCGGAAGTAGAGAAGAGAAGGAAACGCGTAGACCCAAAAGGGTGTTATTGCAGTTAATTTTTAAACTTTGAGAGTTGGTAGCGACCCCTAAATATCAATAAAAAATTCTGAAATTAATAACCAATTCATATTTTAGTAGATAGAATGATATTATGGGTTGAGAGTCAAAAAAATAAAAACTTGAATTTTATGAATCACCCTACTGTGCGCGTATAGACCCGACTAGCACTGGTGCACGAATGTGCATCCCCTTGTTGGGCTCCGTGGTGGGTGGTGCGGTCGGGTCCGAATTTCCAATCCCCAATATGGATTCGACATTATCTTCGTCTCATGTCAACGTTCCGAAATCTCCCACTCAAGGAGATGGTAATTTAAAATTTTTTCTTGTGAAATGTCAGGACGGTAACTTTAGCCAAACATACCCTTTCCTAATCCATAAGTGCATAACTGATCATGTCGGAGAACTTGCTAAAATAAAAAAAATACGCTCAGGAGACCTCTTAGTGGAAGTAAACAATAGCACACAGGCAAACAACATTATGAAATTAAAAATTATGGGCCTAAAATCTGTCACTGTCTCCCCTCATAAAACACTTAACTCATCAAGAGGCGTCATATCAGAACCTGACCTGTTACACTGTTCAGAGGCTGAAATCCTGGAAAATCTGAAATCCCAAAATGTTAGTGCAGTTAACAGAATCACTATAAAACGCAATAACCAAATAATAGACACAAAACACATAATCTTGACCTTTCAATCTCCTAAGATTCCATCTCATATCAAAGCAGGCTACCTTTCATGTCCCGTCAGAACGTACATACCTAATCCTACCCGTTGTTTTCAGTGCCAAAAGTTTGGCCATACAAAACCCTCCTGTCATGGTTCCCCAGTATGTGCCCGCTGTGGTATCTCTGGCCACGACAGTGACACCTGTTCCGGCTCTCCTAAATGCGTTAACTGCAAACAAGACCATCCCTCATATTCCCGTTCCTGTCCTAAATGGTCTTATGAAAAAGAAATCCAGTCCTTGCGTGCCACACAAGGATTGTCTTACCCAGAAGCACGTAAAATAATAGCCTCTCGCACCCCTAAACCTGGTCAATCTTATGCTGCAACAGTGAAAGCGGTTGCATCAATTGCTACCCAAACTGACCCATCCAAATTCAAACCTGTCTGTTCATCAACTTCCTTCCCAAAAGCTAAACAGTCAACTACTCAAAATAATGCCTCAATAGCCACACAAAAAAGCACACCCAATAAGAAGCCTCAAAGCAACCTCTCCACTCAAAATAGACCTTTACTCAAAAAAAGTTCAGCTTACAAGACAAAATACAACAAAGCCAGACTTAAACGCATCCTTCCACAACTGCCCATAGACGACTCTATACTACATTTGGATCCTACCGACTCTGACAATTCAGATCACATTATGGATGATGAAGTCATCCCAAGTACCCCGCTTCAACCGACGGGGATTAAGAGTAAAATCGCGGTCATCTCCTACATCACTTAATCATGGCTCTGCTGCTATCCTGGAATTGCCACGGTTTTTTAAACAAAATTGACGACCTCAAAACTATAATTTACAACCATAATCCCGCCTGTCTTGCCCTACAGGAAACTTTTCTTAAAACCAATAGACATACTAAAATCCGTAATTATACCATCCTTCGCAAAGACAATGAGCTCAATGATAGGGCCACTGGTGGAGTTGCCCTTTTGATTAACAATAGTTATCCTCACACTAAGCTCAATCTCAACACTAACCTGCAAGCAGTTGCCACTCGTATTCAATTAAAACAACTAACAACAGTCTGCAGCATATACCTGCCACCAAGCGAAACCATCAGCCAAACCTCCCTCAATAGTCTTATACAACAACTTCCTCCCCCCTTTCTCCTCCTGGGGGACATGAATGGCCATAGTCCCTTGTGGGGAAGCAAAGACACAAACAATAGGGGCCATCTCATAGAACAACTGCTAACCGACTTCTCGCTTTGCGTTATGAATAACGGTGATAACACCTATTTCCACCACCCAACCAAATCCTTCCATGCCATAGACCTCGCCATTTGCTCTCCATCTATCCTCCCATTATATAACTTTTCAGTCTCTAACGATCTACATAACAGTGATCACTTTCCGATTTTCCTCTCACCTCTGTACCATAATAGGAAAGACAACTGTACCACTCCAAGATATAATTATGAAAAGGCAGATTGGCCCACCTTCACCCATTTATCCAATATATCCTCAAATAGTCTTGTAGGTTCCATTGATGAGGTCGTTGACAAAGTCACCTCCCTTATTATCAAGGCAGCAGATGCCAACATTCCTAAATCGGGCATGAAACATCGGCACAATAAAAAACCGTGGTGGAATGAAACCTGTACTCTAACAAAAAAACAGCAGCAGAAAGCCTGGAGCATCTTCCGGCGGTACCCCAAGACCGAAAATCTAGTTCTCTTTAAAAAAGCTAAAGCTTACGCTAGAAAAATAAGGCGGCAATGTCACAGGGAATCGTGGATAAAATATGTCTCTAGCATAACGCCCAGTACCTCTAGTATGGAGCTATGGACAAAAACTAAAAGAGCCATGGGAATCTATAATAATCCTTCAATATCCTGTCTGTCTGTAAACAATAATATTATTTCGGAAAAAAAAGAAATAGCAAACATTATCGGTCAGACACTTGCCTCTATCTCCTGCAGTACTTCCTTCTCAAATAC
Source organism: Cheiracanthium punctorium (assembly GCA_038373885.1). Taxonomy (NCBI): domain Eukaryota; kingdom Metazoa; phylum Arthropoda; class Arachnida; order Araneae; family Cheiracanthiidae; genus Cheiracanthium; species Cheiracanthium punctorium. Next base: position 19,723 of record JAWZYV010019345.1, read on the forward strand.
TTTTCTGTCATATAAACAACAGTCCGAACGAAAAAAAATAAAATTTAAAACCTCCTCCCATTTTTCTTACAATAGTAATTTTACCATCAGTGAACTCACCAAATACTTAAGGCAGGCCTCCAATACCGCTCCTGGTCCTGATGGTATTACTTACAAAATGCTGAAACACTTGTCCCATGACTCATTACAAATCCTCCTGCAATTATACAATAGAATCTGGAACGAACAAACCTTTCCTTCCTCCTGGAGAAATGCAATAGTTATTCCCTTTCCTAAATCTGGGAAAGATACTTCTAACCCTAGTAATTACCGTCCCATAGCCCTTACTAGTTGTCTGTGCAAACTAATGGAAAAGATGGTTAATGCTCGCCTTGTTTACATTCTAGAGACTGGGGACCATATACATCCCTTTCAAAGTGGCTTCCGCAAAGGCAGGTCCACACTTGACAATATTTTAAATCTAGAGACGCAAATTCGGAATGCCTTCCTTAGAAAGAATCACCTAGTGTCCGTTTTCTTTGACATTGAAAAGGCATATGACCGCACATGGAGGTACGGCATACTCCAAGACCTCTATAATATAGGCTTTCGAGGCAATCTACCAACTTTTATAAAAAACTTTTTATCCCTCAGAAACTTCCGTGCCAGCATCAATGGTACTCTATCTGATAATTTCATCCAAGACGAGGGTGTTCCTCAGGGCTCCGTACTTAGCATCACCCTCTTCTCAATTAAAATCAATAATATCCTTAGACAACTGCCACCCACAGTCTACGGCAGCCTTTACATCGACGACCTTCAAATCTCCTATCAGGGGAAAGATATGCGCCTCATCGAACGGCAGCTTCAAAATGCCATAAACCGCATCTTAAAATGGTGTGACACAAATGGCTTCACTTTATCTGCTGAAAAAACCGTATGCACCCATTTTTGCCGGAAACGCGGGATCCACCCCGACCCAGAACTTTATCTGGGTAATAATAACATTGTTGTGAAGGACTCTGTCAAATTTTTAGGATTAAATTTCGACAAAAAACTAACTTTTGCTAATCATATTTCTGACATTCGCAGTAAATGCGAGAAAAAGCTTAATATTTTAAAGGTTTTAACCAACACCTCTTGGGGGGCTGACCGTGACGCTCTGTTACGGATTTATCGTGCTGTCATACGTTCAAAAATGGACTATGCAAGTTGCGCGTATGGGTCAGCTTGCAAATCAGTGTTAAAAAAACTTGACCCTGTGCATCATGCTGCACTCCGCATTTGCTCTGGTGCTTTTGGAACATCACCTGTACATAGTCTTTACGTCACCTGCCACGAGCCATCTCTCACCCTCATCCGTCATAAGCTCTCATTAAACACATACTTTCGTATTCCTTCTCATCCTTCACATCCATTAAAGAATTCTTTTATAGATACTCATCTTGACCGTTTTTATGCAAATCGTCCCATCTGTACTCCCCCCTTTGGACTAAGGATTCGTAGGAGTCTTGTCGGTACCCAATTGCAGGATGTAAAAGTCTCTATATGCTCTTTTCATGAAACCCCACCATGGAACATATCGCAGATACCTTACCTACAACCTTTCGAAGGCTTTGCAAAGCAGGATACTGATCCTAAAGTCTACCAACAGTTGTTCTCCGATCACAACAACAAATATGACAAATATGAAAAATTATACACTGATGGCTCCAAAACTGGGAATCACGTCGGTTTTGCCTTCGTGGGTAAAAATCATACTGGTAGCTATACTCTACCTCCCTTTTGCTCCATCTTTACTGCCGAATTACTTGCCATATACGAAAGCCTTCTGTACATCTCGAGAACGAACACAAAGAATTTTATCATCTACTCTGACTCCCTTAGTGTTCTAGAAAATCTGAAATCCGGCTCCCTAACACATAACTATATGCATAAAGTTTTACACAAGTATGATCAGCTTATAAACCGCGGGTACAGTGTTCTCCTCTGTTGGGTACCCAGTCACATCGGGATCCCGGGAAATGAAAAAGCGGACACACTAGCGAAGCATGCGACCCTCCCGTACACCGGCACTCCATCCTACAGTGACATAAAGTCCAGCATCTCCAGCATTGTAAATGGCATATGGGGCGATAAATGGGACAATGAAACGGGGAACAAACTTCGTTCTATTCGCCCAACTCTCGTATCCTGGTCGTCTCATCCCTATCGCAGGCTAGATGTCATCTTGGCACGTCTTCGCATCGGATATACGCGAATTACTCATAAGCACTTACTTTTGGGCGAACCCGCCCCGGAGTGCCCTCACTGTCATACTCACCTCACCATTCGTCATCTTTTAACGTCGTGCACTGCTTTTAATAGTTTTTATCAAATACTTCTTAACTGTTCTCATCCTAAACTAGACGAAATTCTGGGTGAAACCCCACATCGGAATCTTTTTGCTTTTCTTAGACGGATCAATATTTTTTATTCAGTGTAACGTGTCCCTTTCTGTCTGACTGGTATCTGGATGGGAACCCCCATCCAGATGTCTTTGTTTCACTTTTTATCTACTTTTAACACTTTTGAATTTTACTTTTCACCTTTTTAGGCTTTACAATTTAGCTTTTACTAGATTTTTGTGGTACCTTTTATTTGAATACATTCTGATATGATTTTTACTCCTTGTCTGGCGCAGCATGTCCTTTTTGGACCTTGTGCCAATAAACACCAACCAGCCAACCAACCAACTAAATAAAGCTAAAAACAATAAAAGAAAATGAAGCTGTTGAATAAAAGGCAAATCAATACACCATCTTCCAGATTTCTGGTAACAATTTATTAATTATAATCACTTAACTGACTTGAAAAAACTCTCATTTTGACTGTGCTGACTTCAAAGAAGCAGCATAGCTTTTTTGGCTTTCATAATAAGAAGGCTTTCCAAAATCTTATCAGACAAGTTGCACCTGAATTCATTTCCGTTTTTCCGAATAATACTGAAAACCCTCTCACATTCACCATGGTCAGCTGCTAAAATAGGAACATTGTGTTCGATCAAGAAAGATGTAAATAACAGTTCTGCATGAATAACGTCCGACTGTCCCAAGGGCGGGTTAAAGGGGGGGGCAAGGGGGCGACTGCCCCCCCCCCCTGAGAAAAAAGAAATTAATGTAAAAGATCCTGAATTGCTTCCATAAAATGGATGTATATGTCATCTTCTAATTAACCCCCCCCCCCGAGAAACATTAATCTGCCACTGGACTGTCCGTCCTCTTTGAAAAATGTTTGTGGAGTTTTGCGGCTATTAGCACGTTTCACATTCTCACTGTGTTTTGACGAACTCACATGGCGAGAAATGTCAGTTTCCTCCATGAGAAATGCTGAAATCACTCCAGCACACGTTACAATAAGCAAATTTCGCTTCTTTGACATACTATACATGCCCATTTTTTGCTATAACTTTGTTTATAAGTTATGCTGCTCTAGTGGTCATTACAGGTCATTTATCGAAAATAATCCTCAGAAAATCAATGTAAGTATGCTCATACTACTGTTTACCCCTGTCTCTTAACCACAATGCGAGCACGCGCTGATGGCCGATAACGAAGAACACCACGTGAGGCGCACAAGTCACAGGAGAAAGACGTACCCCCTAGTAAGCGATTTTCCAATTCGCTCTACTCTATGACGTCATGACTGGGTAAACCAATTAAGAAATACTCGGCGTCCCATCTGCAAAAAGATTTTTTTTTTCTTTGCCTCAGTGGCAACTTAGAAGAATATTTTGATGCGCATTGTGTCAACATGGATGTGCGATGTGGATCATGGTGCCGATGATGTTCACTTAGATCCATATTGAAAAGGCAAAAAGGCCCAAGCATAGAACATAATTTCAATTTAAAACCTAATACATTTATTTTTAATATCAATTTCAGTTTTAAAGAAATAAACACAAGTTAGGAAGAAAATATCCAGAAATGCATAAAAAAAAAGCGCTGTATGCATAAAAGCGTAAACAGCAGCCGAAATGCGTAAATTTTACGCGTAAAGCGTGAAAGTTGGCAAGTCTGAACCTGGTGAAAGGCTGATCATCGAGACATCCTGATGTTCTTATCGACTCCACATGCTCAAAGCCAGCTTTTTTTAGACAAGACCCTGACGCCCACCTTCCAACCAGACTAGATTTGGGTGAGTCTTTTGTTCAAGTCCGGCTTTTAATTATTTTTACCTACTTCCGATTAAATTTTTTTAAAAATCTATCCTGGTCACGGCACCACACAGGGATCTCATCGCAGAAGCTTACAATGCCTTGTATGAGAAGAAGAACTGTTTGTGGACAGTCTTCAAGAACCAAGACAGCTTCCAGTAATGTCTGTTCTGCGTTTTGTTCATGCCAGGGTAAAAGTGTTGGAAGTACAGCTAATGTGCTCACTTAATCAGTTCATTTTGCATTGTTTTACTAATGTATGTTGCTTGTGAACTGGTATTTTCGAGAAACTCTTAATTTCTTATCGCCACTTGCAACACGATAGCGTAATAATTCCCGAAAATTACCTTCATTAAGGGTTG